>JAMWET010001793.1:190000-212500 GCA_024036415.1 Prochilodus magdalenae
TTGGACCAGAACGAATCAACCGACAGGAATTAAACTTGGTGTGTTGGGTCTTCTCTCTGTACCTGACTGACCCAACAGCCACCATTACAGACATCCAGTGAGCAGAGTGATGCCTCTCTGGATCACCATTGTCAGACGGCTGCACCACGCAGGACTACCTGCACACAGACCGTTACCACGACTGTCCTTAACACCACGTCACCGTCACCAAAGACTGCAGTGGTGTCGTACCAGACTGTCATGGAGTGACTCAGAAATGAGCAGCCGGGTCATCTTCCAGTGACGAAGCCCGCTTTAGTCTTGGGGACTGTGGAGGGGTGCAGCTATTTCTGAGTCTGCACTGGTGAGTAACAGTCTAGGATTCTGGAATTGGCCAGCTATGCTGTTGTTCTTTGAAAAACAGTGCAGTGTTTATCTACAGTGTTTGAGGTCCACCGTACGTCAGTTCTACATACTGAACTCTCCTTATTCAGTATGCCAACATAAATACCGTTTCTGTTCTCTGGCACTGTGATGAATGCCAGCCCACTGGAAACCCCAGATTAAGGTCTGGTTTGTTAAGCAGTAGGGAATCCATACACGTCTTCCTGAAGTTCCAACAGTTATCATGCATGTGTGTTGCAGTTTGGGACTACAGCACGGGGAGGGTAGGAGCTCCTCTGGTCTGCTGTGAGATCCGGCTCAAAGACTGGGTGGAGGGTAAGTCTCTCTCTCTCTCTCTCTCTCTCTCACACACATACACACACATCCATCTAGCCTTACCAAAACACTGTCATGAAGTTTACCCATCCATCACGTGTTCAGCCTATTAGTTTGCTGCAGGGAGTGAGCAGTGGGGCAGTTTGACCACTGAGGAGAGAGAAAAAGAGACGGAGTGAAAAAAAAAATTTAGAAATATTGACAGTCGCTCTGACCTTGTAAGGAAAGCCAGTCTTAACAGCTGCAGCTAATCTCTTTAAAAAACGCTCTGCCATCTCACTCCTCCAGACTGTGCATGCTTAGTCTGTTCTTATTCATCTTTCTAGCATGTTATGCAAGTTGTGCTCTGGTTTTCCATTCTCCGCTCTACCCTATATGGCTTCTATTATATAGTATATGGTGCATGGTTACTCTCTTCTTAAAGGGAACGGGGTTATTTACCCTGCTAGTTCATATCCCTAGTTGGGTTAAGCTTGGGCCTATCATATCTTTGAAATCTTCTACACCTCGATTGTGTCATCAGGTAATAAATAGGCAGGTATAAATTAATAATCAGTGATATCAGGTTTACCCTCACCCTTCATCCACCCCACACTCAGCTAGCACAAAGACACCTGGAAATACATGGTTTTCCATCTCTCTGTCTTTAAATGGCCCGTTTCTTGGAAAATGTCAGTAAATATGTGTAACAGTGTAAAAGTTATTTAAGTCTAATAGAGATGCGCGATCTCCCCAGTCCATACGCCCCACAGTACCAATGAAACGTTTGGACACACCCAACTAACCGGATGTTGTTGGTTATCTTGAAAACTATACAGGCTCACACCTAATAGTTTCAAGTAATGATGTATCTGAAACAATACACATCCTGATGTATATACCACATATACTCTTATATATATTATATAGATATATTACATTATATATTATCTTATATAGATATATTACAGTATTATATTTCTGCCATATTGCCATTTCTAATACACAGCATATTGTTGCATTTTTGCACTATTGAAAACTCTATGTTGACAATGTTAATGATGGACGGACCAATAGAATTGGTCCAAAATTGCCTTTTACTTAACCTCCTTTGCAAGTAAGCTGTTTTATCTTCCGGTTCCGGTTTGGAGGTGTTTAAGGTGGACTGTATAATTCCATGAGTGCTATTTTACAGTTTGATGTCTTTTATTCTAAAGTAAAGCACTGTGGTCAGAATAATGAGAACCTTCTATGAGTAGCCATGTCTAATCCTTTGCCTGGTAGAGTCTACATGCCAGCTACGCTGGAATTGAATTCACTGGTTTTGTGATGCATATATATCAATTGGGTTCAGGTCTGGGGAATTCTGGGGCAGGGTGGTACTTGGAAGTCTTGGCCATGCTCTTCCAATCAGTGTTGGACATTTCTAGCGGTGTGACATGCTGCATTGTCTTGCTGGAAGATCCCATCCGCCCCAGAGTAGACAAACGGCATGTATGGGTGAACGTGACCTGCATATATATCTGCCACGCAGCCTATGCACATGCAGGTGGACGTCACAGCTGTCAAGAGTCACTGACGTTATACCCACTGAGTGGCAAAAGATTGACTGTACAGTTGGATATAGCGAGAATTCAGAGCCTCGGATCAGAATGTAATAGCTGCACTCTTTATCTGATGAAGAACCCGGCGGATAAGAAGTGTCATATGGACCATTGCAACTCACAGAAGCAACTGCAATCCAGGCACCACAACACAGAACTGCAGTTGGCATATCGTGTCAGGTGTGCCGGGTTTTGGGATGGAGTTATATACTGTATTGCCGTTTATTTGCTGTGTAGGATTTTCAGCAGGAGCCGCTGGGGGAGGATGGTTAAACAGTGAGCACTCGCCAAAACAAGCAACTTATTCTTATAAGGGGGGAGCGCCACAAAGCAAGCTCAGACCGCCAGCCAGATAACGTCTGTGATTTGGAAGTCCTACTTGGAACAGAGAAACATTAGAGTTTATAATGACCACAGGAATATTTACACAGTCGAGTCATATTACTATGACCACCAGCTCATATCCAGAGTAACCGCCGCCCGCCAGCAGCTACACGGGCTGGGAGTGACTCAGTAAGGCCCTGGTAGTTTGTCACAGGTATCTGGAGCCATGCTGACTGCAGTGCACCCCACAGCTGCTGGAGGGTGAGTGGGGGAGGAGTCATAGACATGTTGATCGAGGTGGTCCCACAAATGCTCAGTTGGGTTCAAGCCTGGGTAATTAGTGGGGCAGGGTGGTACTTGGAGGTCTTGGCCATGCTCTTCCAACCAGTGTTGGACATTTCTAGCCATGTGACAGGCTGTATTGTCTTGCTGGAAGATCCCATCCGCCCCAGGGAAGACAACCAGCATGTGTGGGTGTTAGGACACGTGTGTTCAGTAAGAGACCTAGGCTCAGTTGTGGCCTGTAATCTGGAAGCTGACTGTTGCTCACCACCACCATCATCATCACTAACTCCTCTCATCTCTTACTGTCTGTTTAGGTGGGTACCGGAGCACCGATAAGCCCTGTCCACGAGGGGAGATTCTGATTGGTGGGCCCAACATAACCATGGGGTACTATAAGAATGAAGCCCTGAACCGGGAGAATTTCTTGGTGGATAAGAACGGTCAGCGGTGGTTCTGCACCGGAGACATCGGCGAGTTCCAAGCGGACGGCTGCCTCAAGATCATCGGTGAGAACCGCCGAATTCTTCTTGCTGACCGAACGGAATGCTTGGCGCGGATTCCAGGGGCCGCAGATGGGAATTATTTAGGAACGAACGCTTTTCTCGCTTGAGATGATTGTCTCTGATAACATAAACATAATAAACCAAACCAAACTGAACAATATCAGGACTTATCTGAGCCTTACTGGGCCACGGCTCGAGGCTGGTAGTCCAGGCATCAGGGTACAGATAAATATAGTCTTAGACTGAGTGAATACTGAGCAGGGACTGAGCGAGGGAGAGAGAGAGAGAAGGAGAGAGAGGTTGTTTGAAAGGGTACAACACACTCCTTCCAAATCTTTGACAGGAGTGACTTATGTGTTTCATTTCCCAGATATGAAAATCAGCCATTCCCCCACTGCTTCCCGTAAGCCATTTTTTCCGAAGGGCTTTACCAGGGATCGGAGTTATTTGGGATTGTACATTTTGGCCTTTCATGGTTGATATTGATTTTTCATTGTGAAATGTTTTTTAACCAGTAGTGGTAGATAATGTGTAGCGTGATAAACATCCCATTTCTGCGAATCCGTGTGGCTTTGTGAGTCACTTCTGGTCTATGTCCGGCAGTCTGACATGAGAGGGAAAGATAATAACCTGGGTGGTGGGGGTGAGGGAGAGCGGGTCTCTACTCTAGCGGAGAACAAAATGTCCTCACCAGTGTAATGAAATGTGACCAAAATAAGTAGGGCTAGTCTGGATCACAGCTAGGATGGGCCATGAACGTTAGAGTTTGCTGAATGCTTGCTCAAAGCTTTCTCCTCACCACTATAATAAAGCAGGTATGTGTACAGTGTATGCAGATTTGCTCTATACCTCTGTATGCAGATCGCAAAAAGGACCTGGTGAAGCTGCAGGCGGGCGAGTATGTGTCTTTGGGGAAAGTGGAGGCCATGCTGAAAAACTGTCCTCTTATCGACAACATCTGTGCCTACGCCAACAGGTACCGGTCACCAGCTACACTTACATTCACACTAATGGTTCAAAATCAGTCCAGCTAACACCGCTAGTCTAACTAAGGTGGGGTATACCTGTGGTTTTAGCCCAGCTAACACCGCTAGTCTAACTAAGGTGGGGTATACCTGTAGTTTTAGCCCAGCTAACACCGCTAGTCTAACTAAGGTGGGGTATACCTGTGGTTTTAGCCCAGCTAACACCGCTAGTCTAACTAAGGTGGGTTATACCTGTAGTTTTAGCCCAGCTAACACCGCTAGTCTAACTAAGGTGGGGTATACCTGTGGGTTTAGCCCAGCTAACACCGCTAGTCTAACTAAGGTGGGGTATACCTGTAGTTTTAGCCCAGCTAACACCGCTAGTCTAACTAAGGTGGGGTATACCTGTAGTTTTAGCCCAGCTAACACCGCTAGTCTAACTAAGGTGGGGTATACCTGTGGTTTTAGCCCAGCTAACACCGCTAGTCTAACTAAGGTGGGGTATACCTGTAGTTTTAGCCCAGCTAACACCGCTAGTCTAACTAAGGTGGGGTATACCTGTGGTTTTAGCCCAGCTAACACCGCTAGTCTAACTAAGGTGGGGTATACCTGTAGTTTTAGCCCAGCTAACACCGCTAGTCTAACTAAGGTGGGGTATACCTGTAGTTTTAGCCCAGCTAACACCGCTAGTCTAACTAGGGGGGGTTATACCTGTAGTTTTAGCCCAGCTAACACCGCTAGTCTAGCTAAGGTGGGTTATACCTGTAGTTTTAGCCCAGCTAACACCGCTAGTCTAGCTAAGGTGGGTTATACCTGTAGTTTTAGCCCAGCTAACACCGCTAGTCTAACTAAGGTGGGGTATACCTGTAGTTTTAGCCCAGCTAACACCGCTAGTCTAGCTAAGGTGGGTTATACCTGTAGTTTTAGCCCAGCTAACACCGCTAGTCTAGCTAAGGTGGGTTATACCTGTAGTTTTAGCCCAGCTAACACCGCTAGTCTAACTAAGGTGGGGTATACCTGTAGTTTTAGCCCAGCTAACACCGCTAGTCTAGCTAAGGTGGGTTATACCTGTAGTTTTAGCCCAGCTAACACCGCTAGTCTAACTAAGGTGGGGTATACCTGTAGTTTTAGCCCAGCTAACACCGCTAGTCTAACTAAGGTAGGGTATACCTGTAGTTTTAGCCCAGCTAACACCGCTAGTCTAACTAAGGTGGGTTATACCTGTGGTTTTAGCCCAGCTAACACCACTAGTCTAACTAAGGTGGGTTATACCTGTAGTTTTAGCCCAGCTAACACCGCTAGTCTAACTAGGGGGGTTATACCTGTAGTTTTAGCCCAGCTAACACCGCTAGTCTAGCTAAGGTGGGTTATACCTGTGGTTTTAGCCCAGCTAACACCGCTAGTCTAACTAAGGTGGGTTATACCTGTAGTTTTAGCCCAGCTAACACCGCTAGTCTAACTAAGGTGGGGTATACCTGTAGTTTTAGCCCAGCTAACACCGCTAGTCTAACTAAGGTGGGTTATACCTGTGGTTTTAGCCCGGCTAACACCGCTAGTCTAACTAAGGTGGGGTATACCTGTAGTTTTAGCCCAGCTAACACCGCTAGTCTAACTAAGGTGGGGTATACCTGTAGTTTTAGCCCAGCTAACACCGCTAGTCTAACTAAGGTGGGTTATACCTGTGGTTTTAGCCCGGCTAACACCGCTAGTCTAACTAAGGTGGGTTATACCTGTGGTTTTAGCCCGGCTAACACTGCTATTGGAAGGTGGGTTATACTTGTAGTTTGGTTCCTTTGGTCCAGACGAAAGCAGATGATGCTACATTGTGGGCTTTCAGTTCTGGTTTGCTTAATATTCGAGTAAAAGGTGCAGATTTTCACATGTGTAATAAATGTGTTTATATGCACCAGATTTTCTGAATAACGATGTTCTCTGATGTACCTGTAGCTTATTGGTTTTATTTCTGTCTTGTTTAATGTCTATGTCTGACTTTTAATGAAGTCCCTATAATGGGTATTTGCTTTTCCAGAGAAACCTTGAGCGAATAATACACAGGCTGATTTTTTTATGCGCAGTGAAATGTGTATATCAGGTTTTGGCCTGGACTTAATTTTAGACTCAAAACTGTCCTTTCAGTGAACACTAAGTGAATATTAATTCAGAGATGAAGTGATGAATGTTCTGGCGGCCTGTCCAGGGTGTTTCCTGCCTTCCACCCAGCAAGCTCTGGGATAGGCTCCAGCACCCTGTGCAATCCAGTGAGATAGGCAGTTTAGAGGATGGGTGGATGGATGGATGGATGGATGGATGAAGAGATGATCAAACTCATGCACAGAATAAATCAGTATCAGAAGCTTGTCTGCCATCCACTTTCCCTGAAACCCACTACACTGGCTTGAACGCCACTCGTGCCTGTTGGGACTCTACCGATGCTGCCGGTGACTGGCCCTCCCACCTTCCAGCTGTTAATCGCAATAGAGATATCAGTGGGTATGTAAGGACGGCAAGGACGATGAGCAATCTGTTCAGCCCAGAGCCTTACTCTGAATACCCACCACTGAAGCCTCGAGCCCTTTCACACTGGCCCCATGACTAAGCCCTCCATATTTTCGTCTTTTCTCGTCCCCACAGTGAGGAGTCATACGTAATCGGCTTTGTGGTGCCCAATCAGAAACAGCTGTTAGCACTGGCAGAGAAGCAGGGCATCTGTGGCACGTGGTTGGAGATCTGCAATAACCCTGCAATGGAGGAGGAGGTGCTTAAGGTCATCACTGACACAGCACTTGCAGGTAAGGCAAAATCTAGAAATCTAGTTTTCATTCTGTACCAGTCAAAAGTTTAGACACACCCACTGAACAGCTCCGCCTGCTGAGAGTCTGAGCCAGTCCGTATCCTGATACACCACATCTACTCCTGATGCAGTATGGTACTCCTCCATATCTCCACCTCTAATATATATTTAGTGGTGTAAAAACTTTGATCTCTTTTTCTGCACAGTGTAAAAGCTCTAGTTCTCCTTTCAGGTTAGTGAATATTCATGATGGACCGACCAATAGAATCGCTCCAAACCTGCTTAGAAATGAATCTTCATATCAACCTCTAGTGCAAGTTAAGAAAGCTGTTTTATCCTCCTGTGACGTTCCATAAAGTTCCATGCTGGAGGTTTTTAAGGTGGACTGCATAATTCCATGAGTGTCCATGAGTATGGTTTGATCACGTTTAGACTAAAGTAAGGTTCTAAGCTAAACATAAGGAGAACCTTCTATGAGTAGCTGTGTCTAAACTATATGTGTGTGTGTGTGTGTGTGTGTGTGTGTGTATTGCTGTATGTGTGTATGTGTGTGTGTGTGTGTGTGTGTTGCTGTATGTGTGTATGTGTGTGTGTGTGTGTGTGTGTATTGCTGTATGTGTGTGTGTGTGTGTATTGCTGTATGTGTGTATGTGTGTGTGTGTGTGTGTGTTGCTGTATGTGTGTATGTGTGTGTGTGTGTGTGTGTGTGTATGTCTTTTGTTTTCAATATCTGTATGACCACGCACTTCCTGTTATCTTTAAACAGCCCAGCTGGAGAGGTTTGAGATCCCACGAAAAATCTGCTTGAGCTCAGAGCCGTGGACTCCAGAGACGGGCCTCGTAACTGATGCGTTCAAGCTCAAGCGCAAAGAGCTAAAATCACACTACCAGCACGACATTGAGAGGATGTATGGCGGCAAGTGAGATCAGATCCAAGCTAAGCTAGATCTGAACCCTAAACGCTGCCTGATGGTCACAAGTGGAGCCTTCTATCATTGTAGCATCCCATCCACAGTTAGAGCTGTCAGGCCTCCGTGATCAAGACATCTGTGATCCCTCAGTGTTCCAGCACACCTAACTGATGCAAGCATACCTGTAAGAAACTACAGATAGGGTTCATCTGTATGTATGTAATTATAAATTGTTATGAGAGATTTTAACAAGATTCTATTTTCGTGTGTACGGCTTCCTGCAAGATAACACACGGCACAGTGTGCGTGTAGTACAGATGGCCTGAACATCCATGCACATGCTGAATAGCTCGTGGTAACCAGACCAGTTGCTCACATAAGAAATAAATGACTCCTTTTCTAAAACTTCACAGCCTGGATCACTTCATGATTATTTATAGATGTTTATTTTTAATGCTATTACTATACAAGAAGGATAGAGACACGTTTGTTCTTCCCCTTTATTGAGCTTTTACTCACAACTGACAAGACATTTGTGAGTGCATAGTTATCATTCATTCACTAACTATGCATTAGGTAACATGTGCAGTGGTTAGCTAATGTTAAGTAAACATGATACAAAAAAAAAAAACATATAACTGTTACATGTTTACTTAACGTGAATGTGTTTACTTAATATTTGTTGACGGTTGTTAATGCATTTCTATATGTTAACTAATGCATTACCATACATTAACTAATGCATTTCTATATGTTAACTAATGCATTACCATACGTTAACTAATGCATTACTAAACATTACCTAATGCATTGCCACACATTAACTAATGCATTACTATATGTTAACTAATGCATTACCATACGTTAACTAATGCATTTCTATATGTTAACTAATGCATTACTAAACATTACCTAATGCATTACTACACGTTAACCAATGCATTACTATACGTTAACTAATGCATTACTATATGTTAACTAATGCATTACTATATGTTAACTAATGCATTACTATATGTTAACTAATGCATTACTATACGTTAACCAATGCATTACTATATGTTAACTAATGCATCGCCACACGTTAATTAATGCATTACTATATGTTAACTAATGCATTACTACACATTAACTAATGCATTACTACACGTTAACCAATGCATTACTATATGTTAACTAATGCATCGCCACACGTTAACTAAAGCATTACTATATGTTAACTAATGCATTACTACACGTTAACCGATGCATTACTATATGGTAACCAATGCATTACTATACGTTAACTAATGTATTACTATATGTTTATTAATGCATTACTATATGTTAACTAATGCATTACTCCATGTTAACTAATGCATTACTATATGTTAACTAATGCATTACTACATGTTTATTAATGCATTACTCCACGTTAACTAATGCTAGTAGTAGTGGTAAAGCTCCTCCTTGTAATAACGTTGTGTTAGTCATTTGAAAAGGGCAGTGGAGTGGATGGCCTCCATTTGTAGCTGGAGGTGACCTGCAGGCTGGCCTGCAGCCGTGTTTAGGGCTGTGTTCCTCTACACCCTGATACCGCAGTGGGGATGAGAGCATGGTGAAACTACCCAGACTGTCAACATGAAGCCGATTCCATCACAGTCCTAGTGTGTAATATTTTGCTGAGCACTTCCAGATACCACTAGAGACACCACTAACTCAAACCTGGCTGGATTTCCATTACAGCAAACAGCTCCAGATTCACTCACACCCACTCGTCACCACTACTCTCAGACAGACCAGGGTGATTTAGAGCATGTTACGTCCTGGAATACCCCACACCACTGGTCCCTCCTAGCGCAGGACAAGGCTCCAGCACCCAAAGAAAAACAACTCAGAGTTAGTCCGGCTAATTAATAAAATTATACAGCCTTCATGGAAATCCCCACTCTGGTCCAGGCCGACCCAAGGCCCTGAAAACATCCTGATGCCTTTTAAAGCGCTGTAGAATCCGTGCTGCATAAATCACAAGGCGTCCACACTGAAGTGCCTTTTGGATTTTCCGTTCAGGGCTGATGGGATGATGCTTGATCAGAGAATTGGGGACAGGGGTCTTTGTTGTGTTTCAGTTGGCCTTGTATTAATGCTGCTCTCAAGAAGCCCATAAAAGAGTCTGGCAAACAATGGCTGTGCGGGTAATAGGGCGAGTGGGTGGGCCAGTGACATCCTGGGCTGAATTATATATGCGTTGATGTTATCGGCCCTCTGTCTCCCATGAACACAAGAATGCACTCACGATCTGTAAACACCACTACCAGTCTACATTTACAGTAATTTATGGGGTAAGTTGGAGGCTCCCTCCTCAAGAGCTCCAGTTCCAGACTGTTTCAATTGGTCAGCTAATGAGTCATACAAGTGGATACTGAGATGATGAAATTGGGTAATGGTGGTTTTTATCGGATGCTGGAGGGTTCCACGGATGTATCACTAGTAAGCCAACCTAATTTAAACACAGCTCAAGGTCCCAGTATTTCCTTAGCTAGTAATAAGGTAAGTAAAGGCCATACTGAGAGACAGACTTCTGTATGTGTAGCTCAATAAATATTGATCATATCAGTCTAAATTTATCATCAGTTATTGATCCTGGTCACCTTTATCTTCCTTCCCAACACACCTGCACTCCCACACCTCCTCCTGGGTGCAGCTGTTCTTTTCATGATGTAATGCGATTCGTTTACACTATGTGGACACTCTTCTTTAGAAGAATTAAGACGCCCGTAGGGAAACGCTGGCAGCAGGCATGGTTCACACTGAACAGTTTTGTGATTCAAAGCATGGCTCTGTCATCGGATGCCACCTTTGCCATATCCCAGTCAACCGCAAGTACTACAGCCCAGCCATAAAGAGGCAGACCATGCAAACTCAAAGACAGTCCAGTAGTCCAGTGGAAGTGAATGTGTATCCTCTAGAGGGCACTGTGTCCTGGGTAATGTAGTTATCTGCTCTGGGTTTAATAAAGAAAACAAGACTGACAATCTCAACATCCCTATCCACTAGTCCAAAACTCCAAACTGCATCTGGAAGGAATATTGCCCCAAGACCTGTGCATTGGGAACGTCATGGAAATGGCTTCCATGGCTGCATAGCTACACACAAGCCTAGGATCAAAATGGACAATGCCCAGTATCTGCTGGAGTGGTGTGAACACCAGCACTGGACCTGGATATGTGTTCTCTGGAGTGGTCCTGCTTCACTCTCTGGAGGGGAAGCCCTTCTCTTGTCCCAGCATGACTGTTCCCCTGACCCGTAAGACATGTTTTGCTGAGTTTGGTGTGGAGGACCTCCAGTAGCAAGCAAAAAGCCCTGAGCTCAACCCCGCTGAACACCTTTGGGATGAACTGGAATGTTGACTGTGAGCCAGGACTTCTCATCAAACATTCATTTGCTGACCTCCAAAATGTTCTTTGGACTAAATGGGCACAAATTCCCACAGACACACAGAATGTTGCGGAATGCCTTCCAAGAAGCGTGCGGGCTGTTGAAGCTGCAGGGGTGGGGTCGACTCCATATTAATGTTGATGGTTTCGCAATGTGCAGCAAGCTCCACATGTTCAACATGTACTGTACGTATGTTCAATAGAATAAAACTAAAGTTCCGTTTCTGTCTGCCTTGATGTTAAACTTCACGTACAGAGCACAGTCAAATCAATGACAGTGATGAGTCAGGAACAGAGGCAGCAGGACAGATACAGGTCCATGCAGGGCTGGAGGGTTCTCTGCCAAATAGGAGTAGTTCAGAATCACCAAACCTGTTTACTACTGTGTTTACAAACAATGCAAAGAAAGTAAACAGTTTTTAATGTACAGTGGAGAATACTGCATGGGATGGATCATCACAGGACACCGATAGGAACCTCTACAGCTCCATACCGAGACGTCTGGCGTGTTGGGTTAGCAAACACTGTAAGTGTAATGTGTTAGTGTGCTGTAAGTAGCGTGTCGGTGTACGGTAACTCAGTAAGTGTAATGTGTTAGTGTGCTGTAAGTAGCGTGTCGGTGTACGGTAACTCAGTAAGTGTAATGTGTTAGTGTGCTGTAAGTAGCGTGTTGGTGTACGGTAACTCAGTAAGTGTAATGTGTTAGTGTGCTGTAAGTAGCGTGTCGGTGTACGGTAACTCAGTAAGTGTAATGTGTTAGTGTGCTGTAAGTAGCGTGTCGGTGTACGGTAACTCAGTACGTGTAATGTGTTAGTGTGCTGTAAGTAGCGTGTCGGTGTACGGTAACTCAGTAAGTGTAATGTGTTAGTGTGCTGTAAGTAGCGTGTCGGTGTACGGTAACTCAGTAAGTGTAATGTGTTAGTGTACTGTAAGTAGCGTGTCGGTGTACGGTAACTCAGTAAGTGTAATGTGTTAGTGTGCTGTAAGTAGCGTGTCGGTGTACGGTAACTCAGTAAGTGTAATGTGTTAGTGTGCTGTAAGTGGCGTGTCGGTGTACGGTAACTCAGTAAGTGTAATGTGTTAGCGTACTGTAAGTAGTGTTGGTGTACGGTAACTCAGTAAGTGTAATGTGTTAGCGTACTGTAAGTAGTGTTGGTGTACGGTAACTCAGTAAGTGTAGTGTGTTAGTGTACTGTAAGTAGCGTGCTGGTGTACGGTAACTCAGTAAGTGTAGTGTGTTAGTGTGCTGTAAGTAGTGTTGGTGTACGGTAACTCAGTAAGTGTAGTGCGTTAGTGTGCTGTAAGTAGCGTGTTGGTGTACGGTAACTCAGTAAGTGTAATGTGTTAGTGTGCTGTAAGTAGTGTGTCGGTGTACAGTAACTAAGTAAGTGTAAGGTGTTAGTGTGCTGTAAGTAGCGTGTCGGTGTACGGTAACTCAGTAAGTGTAAGGTGTTAGTGTGCTGTAAGTAGCGTGTCGGTGTACAGTAACTAAGTAAGTGTAAGGTGTTAGTGTGCTGTAAGTATTGTGTCGGTGTACGGTAACTCAGTAAGTGTAATGTGTTAGTGTGCTGTAAGTAGTGTGTTGGTGTACGGTAACTCAGTAAGTGTAATGCGTTAGTGTGCTGTAAGTAGCGTGTCGGTGTACGGTAACTCAGTAAGTGTAATGTGTTAGTGTGCTGTAAGTAATGTGTTGGTGTACAGTAACTCAGTAAGTGTAATGTGTTAGTGTGCTGTAAGTAGTGTGTTGGTGTACGGTAACTCAGTAAGTGTAATGTGTTAGTGTGCTGTAAGTAGTGTGTTGGTGTACGGTAACTCAGTAAGTGTAGTGTGTTAGTGTGCTGTAAGTAGTGTGTTGGTGTACGGTAACTCAGTAAGTGTAGTGTGTTAGTGTGCTGTAAGTAGTGTGTTGGTGTACGGTAACTCAGTAAGTGTAGTGTGTTAGTGTGCTGTAAGTAGTGTGTCGGTGTACGGTAACTCAGTAAGTGTAGTGTGTCAGTGTGCTGTAAGTAGCGTGTCGGTGTACGGTAATTCAGTAAGTGTAATGCGTTAGTGTGCTGTAAGTAGCGTGTTGGTGTACGGTAACTCAGTAAGTGTAATGCGTTAGTGTGCTGTAAGTGGCGTGTCGGTGTACGGTAACTCAGTAAGTGTAATGCGTTAGCGTGCTGTAAGTGGCGTGTCGGTGTACGGTAACTCAGTAAGTGTAATGTGTTAGCGTGCTGTAAGTAGCGTGTCGGTGTACGGTAACTCAGTAAGTGTAATGTGTTAGTGTGCTGTAAGTAGCGTGTCGGTGTACGGTAACTCAGTAAGTGTAATGTGTTAGTGTGCTGTAAGTAGTGTGTCGGTGTACGGTAACTCAGTAAGTGTAATGCGTTAGCGTGCTGTAAGTAGCGTGTCGGTGTACGGTAACTCAGTAAGTGTAATGCGTTAGTGTGCTGTAAGTAGCGTGTCGGTGTACGGTAACTCAGTAAGTGTAATGTGTTAGTGTGCTGTAAGTAGCGTGTCGGTGTACGGTAACTCAGTAAGTGTAATGTGTTAGTGTACTGTAAGTAGCGTGTCGGTGTACAGTAACTCAGTAAGTGTAATGTGTTAGTGCGCTGTAAGTAGCGTGTCGGTGTACGGTAACTCAGTAAGTGTAATGTGTTAGTGCGCTGTAAGTAGCGTGTCGGTGTACGGTAACTCAGTAAGTGTAATGTGTTAGTGTACTGTAAGTAGCGTGTTGGTGTACAGTAACTCAGTAAGTGTAATGTGTTAGTGTACTGTAAGTAGTGTGTTGGTGTACGGTAACTCAGTAAGTGTAATGTGTTAGTGTGCTGTAAGTAGCGTGTTGGTGTACGGTAACTCAGTAAGTGTAATGTGTTAGTGTACTGTAAGTAGTGTGTTGGTGTACGGTAACTCAGTAAGTGTAATGTGTTAGTGTGCTGTAAGTAGCGTGTTGGTGTACGGTAACTCAGTAAGTGTAATGTGTTAGTGTGCTGTAAGTAGTGTGTTGGTGTACGGTAACTCAGTAAGTGTAATGTGTTAGTGTACTGTAAGTGGCGTGTCGGTGTACGGTAACTCAGTAAGTGTAATGTGTTAGTGTGCTGTAAGTAGTGTGTCGGTGTACGGTAACTCAGTAAGTGTAATGTGTTAGTGTGCTGTAAGTAGTGTGTTGGTGTACGGTAACTCAGTAAGTGTGAGGTGTTAGTGTGCTGTAAGTAGCATGAAGTGTGAAACGAGTCCACCAATCAGGGTACAGCACTCACTTTGTTTTGAGCTTGTTCTGACCTGTTGGACAGGGCTTGGTTCTAGCCAACGGAACCTGTTCTCCTTCAGGGTTCTGTGCTGATGATGATGTGAATAGATGTCAGGGTCAGACTAATGAATGAGCTTCTATTAAAGACTGGTGGACTGAGAGACACTAGAGTCTCTTCACCTACACTGAGCTGATGAAGAGTCCTGTTCCAGAAATGATAATAGAACATTAGAGCCCTAATAAACCATGCTCCTGTTACTCTCCATACTTAAGTACATCTGAAGGTACATACTTTAGTACGGGTACTCTCCATACTTCAGTACATCTGAAGATACATACTTTAGTACTGGAACTCTCCATACTTAAGTACATCTGAAGGTACATACTTTAGTACTGGTACTCTCCATACTTCAGTACATCTGAAGATACATACTTTAGTACTGGAACTCTCCATACTTAAGTACATCTGAAGGTACATACTTTAGTACTGTTACTCTCCATACTTAAGTACATCTGAAGATACATACTTTAGTACTGGAACTCTCCATACTTAAGTACATCTAAAGGTACATACTTTAGTACTGTTACTCTCCATACTTAAGTACATCTGAAGATACATACTTTAGTACTGGAACTCTCCATACTTAAGTACATCTAAAGGTACATACTTTAGTACTGTTACTCTCCATACTTAAGTACATCTGAAGGTACATACTTTAGTACTGTTACTCTCCATACTTAAATACATCTGAAAATACATACTTTAGTACTGCTACTCTCCATACTTAAGTACATCTGAAGGTACATACTTTAGTACTGCTACTCTCCATACTTAAGTACATCTGAAGGTACATACTTTAGTACTGCTACTCTCCATACTTAAGTACATCTGAAGGTACATACTTTAGTACTGCTACTCTCCATACTTAAGTACATCTGAAGGTACATACTTTAGTACTGGTACTCCAGTGGAGGACTACAGGGAGGAGCTGACAGTGGGGGAATCACCCATGCGGGGTATCTCTACTTTAACTCCACTACATGCTTTGTGTACTTCACTGTGTATATTCCGTTTCCCTGACATATCTGTGAAATGAAACGTGACAGGTCCAGTTCGTCTCCCTCTGGCACGGTTCCGTCCATACACAGCGCCACTTTTCCAGCTGGCCCTCACGTGACGCGTGACACTCTGGGGGTCGTTATTTAAGCCCACCACAGCTGGGACTCTGCTTAGAAGCCGGAGACTCCCAGAGCCAGTGAGTGAGGAAGTGGGGCAAGAGTTACACTGCCGGTGAGTGAGAGGAACTTTGGAGATGTTTGTAGAACTTGTACTGAAATATTAATTATTAATCATTATTATTATTAATCATTATTATTATTGTTGTTGTTGTTGTTGTTGTTGTTGTTGTTGTTAGTTGCTGGTGTTGAAACGCCTCTGTTTGCCCTCCTCCAGCAACTCCTGCTACTTCACCTCCACCGATCATTATGGAGAGCGATGGGAACGGGACTGCGCCGCATGCGCTCTCCCGCCACAAAACCCCGAGCTCCGCTCAGCCGGGCGGCAGCGACGGCAACGCGTACTTGTACATCCTCATCGTCATGTGCTTCTACGGAGTCTTCCTCATCGGGATCATGCTGGGCTACCTGCGCTCCAAGAGGCGCGAGAAGAGGAGGACCAACCTGTTCCGGCGCCTGCTGCACGAGGAGGAGCAGCGGGAGTGGGGCGCGGGCCAGAAGAAGCACAGCCTGCCCATGCCCGCCTTCCAGGCGCCGCTGCCGTTAGCGCTACCGCTGTGCACGGGGAGGCACGCGGGAAGCCCGCTGGAGGCTCGCGTCCTCGCGCCCCTGGCGTGCGCGCTGTGCTCGGTGGAACAGAGCAGCGTGAGCTCCCTCTGCTCGTCCGTCGACGTGCGCTTCACTATCGAGGAGGAGTCGGACAGCGGCCCCGCCGAGGAGCCGTCCAGGGTGCAGCTGGAGGACTGAAGGCTGGCCGAAGGTGCCTCGGCGCCGCGAGGCTGAGGCTGGGAGCCGCCTGTTCGCCTGAATGTAACTGCTGTAGCATTTAAGGTGGAACGGACCAAGTTCCAACAAGGAGCCGGCGAACGGGTAGCTGGCTTCAGCCTCGGCCTTTAAGGCGCCTGTAAAGAACACTGCTGAAGGCGACGCGTCTGGATGCTGGCCGCGTTTGGGCTAAACGGTCAGCTGACTGACTGTCCTCGCCTCTGACCTGGACCGAACTTGAATCAGCCTGAATGCGCTCTGAGCGCGTCACATGTAACATGTACTTCTACGACACCTGTACAGCTCTCTTCTGTATATATGGGTTTACACTGACCGACTGTCTCTATTTAAAGCTCACCTTGTGATTCTTCTGTTGGGAAAACATTAAAATAAAAAACCATGAGCTCATAAACGGTGCGCCTCTTGTTTTTGGACAGCAGGTGGCAGCATAGCTCCTTCAGTTAAGACCCCGGTTTGTGCAACGTGTCAAATTCGGCATGCACTGAAGGGAGCTCCACCCTCTTTCCCCAAAAAGTTTAGATAAGGTCATTCTGGAGTTGATAGCAACCAGAGGTCCATTTCTAAAAGCTCCCTCACTGCAAGGTATTCAGAATAGCTGCACCCAGGAGGAGGTGTGGGAGTGCAGGTGTGTTGGGAAGGAAGATAAAGGTGACCAGGATCAATAACTGATGATAAGTTTAGACTGATATGATCAATATTTATTGAGCTACACATACAGAAGTCTGTCTCTCAGTATGGCGTCGGCCCGCCGTGTTCGCTAACCCAACACGCCAGACGTCTCGGTATGGAGCTGTAGAGGTTCCTAATGGAGTCCTGTGATAATCCATCCCATGCAGCTTGAACATCCTCACACAGTTCCTGCAGATGGTGCGGTAGGGGTGGAGGTAGAGGGACACCAGGCCTTCTGGACCTCCACGGTGTCCACGGTGCCTCCACACACGGATTCGTTGGGCGTCTCCACCAAGACTAAAGCGGGACTCGTCACTGAAGATGACCCGCTGCCATTCTGAGTCACTCCATGACAGTCTGGTACGACACCACTGCAGTCTTTGGTGACGGTGACGTGGTGTTAAGGACAGTCGTGGTAACGGTCTGTGTGCATGTAGTGCTGCGTGGTGCAGCCGTCTGCCGATGGTGCTGCACTAACAGGATGACTCATGGAGGACACCACTGCTCACTGGATGTCCACCATCGTGGCTGTTGGGTCAGTCAGGTACAGCAGAGGCTCGTGACTGCTTATGCCACATGTGCGGTCAAGCGTGAGACTTGAATGATCCTCATGTCTCGTGATGTCAAACCTACCCACCAGGTTTGATTCCTGAGAGCTGACGTCTTCCGGGTCCAGTTATTTGTGCAGCTGTGTTTTCGGTGATGAGTGGATGAAATATTAATGAACATGCCGCCTCCCCTGAGGTAACCAGCCTTTTCCCCAGTCAGGTCTGGAACATGGTGGTCCCGTCGTAATGAAATTTACCCTCGACGGAAAAGTCAACAGGTACTAACAACACAGACGGAGATACAAGGTTTCGTCCTCCTGTCTGTCTTCTGTTAGAGAAATGAGTGATCCCAGGGCTAGTTCCAGTTGGTAGACTATGAAGGACCCAACTGGGTGGAGCAGTTAGCTACATCGTCAGGTTCTGCAGCTCTAGTTAGTTAAGGTTTTGTTCTGACATCTGCGCTACGTCTTGTTTTGGATGCTGGTGTGCTGGTCTACCAACACGGCCATGCTGGGTGACATCGCTGGAGCAGCATTAGACCGGCATTACCAACATAAGACCCTAGTACGGGACTTACACAGCTGTGTGTTCAGCAGGGCTCCTACCTGAGGCGCTGTTCCACAGTTTGGGGCTAAAACATCCACCCATTTATGGTGGAGAGGTACACGCGGCGCCCTGTTAGGTGGCTTGTGAGTGTTGTAGACATGGCAACCCCAGGCTCCTTTCACCGCCGCTGTAAACAGCCTGTACGCTTCTCTCCAGTGCACCATGTCCTATTGGTGGGATTTCCCTTTAGCACCCTAGACCAGGGGGTTGGTGAGTCAGCTGTGTTCAGGCACGAGTGGTGCCAGACTGTGTGAAGCCTGGATTTTGAAAACAGGCCTTCAAAGCGAGACACCTCTGCCTCGTTTACTCTGTGGGCATGGCCTACTAAAAGCCTGGACCCAGGCCGAGACTGATCCCAGCACAGGCACGTGCTGTTAATCACTTAATCATTTGTGTTATGCGGCTTACTGGGTCTGATCTGCTGTCAGTCATAACAGTGGCATCACGACGGAATAGGGGCCCTAAGGAGCAGCTGAACGATCTCCAGACATCCACAGGTGTCAATCACAGTTTGTCCTAAACCTCAGCCGACAGCTCCGTCATCATGTTCAGTATGGGTGTAGTAGCGTATGTAAAGGACACGCCCAGGGTACTTGCTCTCCGTCACCCCCCTCTCTCTCCCCTATTCCCCTTTCTTGACTCAAGTGTGCAATGGAAAGTTCTTAAAGTCTGAATGGACGGCTTCCAAATGTCCTTCACTCCCCGTGACGCAGTCAGTGGAGACGGTTTAGCTTTTTCAGATCACAAGATTTTTTTCTGCAGCCCATCTGCCTGTCCTTTGGCAGGAGGATCTTAATGAGTCTGACTGAACTGGTCAAGAAGAGAGAGATCCTCACCAAACAAACCACAGAGGAGTATCCTTCTGACCATCTCTCTCTCTTTCTCTCTCTTTCTCTCTCTTTCTCTTTCCCTCTCTCCCTCTCTCCCTCAGTCTGTCTCTCTCCCTCTCTGTCTCTCTCTCTCACTCTCTCTCTCTCTGTCTGTCTCTCTCCCTCTCTGTCTCTCTCTCTCTCACTCTCTCTCACTCTCTGTGTCTCTCTCTCTCTTTCTCTCTCTCTCTCTCTCTGTCTGTCTGTCTGTCTCTCTCCCTCTCTGTCTCTCTCACTCTCTCTCTCTCACTCTCTGTGTCTCTCTCTCTCTCTCTCTCTTTCTCTCTCTCTCACTCTCTCCCTCTCTGTGTCTCTCTCTCTATCTATCTCTCTCCCTCTCTGTCTCTCTCTCTCTCTCTCTCTCTCTCTCTCTCTCTCTCTCTCTCTCATCCCCTCCTCTTTCTCTCTCACTCTCTATCTCTCTCTCTCACTCTCTCTCTCTCTCTCTCTCTCTCTCTCATCCACTCCTCACTCTCTCTCTCTCTCTCTCTCTCTCCCTCTCATAAAACATTCTGGTTTAGTACAAGAATCTCAATTATTCACATTCAGCATTTCATCACAGTTGAAGTACACCAAGCCTGAGGTCCCTTGATGTTAGATGTTCACATGCCCTCTCTAAACTCAGACTAGGGTAAATGCTCTCTCTCTCTCTCTCTCTCTCTCTCTCTCTCTCTCTCTCTCACACACACACACACACACGCACATTTGTTTCTCTTAATTGTGGGGACAGTACATAGACTTCCATCCACTCTAACCCTAACATTAACCCTAACCAGATCTACTACTAGACATTATCTACTACTATACATTAATCTACTACTTAACATTAACCTTAACCCACCACTGACCTCAACCAGAACTACTACTAGCCTAAACCTAATCCTAATCTGTGTCCTCACCCTAAACCTTACACTTATTTTAACCATAACCCTAAACTTATCCCTATCCCTCATAACCAGAAATAATACTAGCCTAACCCTAAACCTAACCCTAACCCCTACACTTTCCCGTAACCCTTATCTTACCCCTAACCTTGCCCTGAACCCTGACAGGAACTACTAGCCTAGCTCTAACCATAGTCCTAACCCTAACTTTGCCATTACCATAACCCCAATGTCCATATGCCCAGTGTCCATAATCCTAACCTTAATCCTAATCCTAACCCTAACCTCTCCCCCAACTCCAGTCTAACCCTGGCGTTAAAATATAATGATCTAAATCCTGAGGTCTGCACAAGGACGACAGTTTCCCACAACGCGAGTATCTCAACAGGTCCCCATGATGTGGCATAAACAAAACCCCCATACAAACACACACACACACACATACACACACACACGCGCGCACACATACACACGCATACATACACATACACACACACACACACACACACACACACACACACACTCACACACACACACACACACACACACACACACACACACACATTTAGGCTGTGAAGCATGCTCGGCAAAGGAGAGGAGGATGTGTGTCATTCATTTCCTCCATTGGGAGCAGAGTTCATCCAGCATTAGTCACGTTGACCTCTCTCTCTCCTCCGCGCGCTCCCTCCTTCTGTATCTCATGCTCTCTCTTTCTCTCTCTCTCTTCCGTTTCCTCCTCTGTCTCTGATCTCCATCTCATAAAAAATTTGTCCACACATAAGACCTGAAAAGCCCTGCGTAAATAAACTTGGACTTGGCTCGTCTCAGCAGTGTGCGTGTCATTCCGGTCCAGATACGGCCAGATTTAAACGAACAGCAAAACAACTCGGTGCTATCTGATCTCGCCCCTCTAATGAGGGTTTCTATGGTGACAGATGCAGGAGGAAGAGGCTGGTGTGTGTGTTGTAGTCAGATGGACAGATGCTGGAGTGTGTTTGTGTTTGTGGGGGTGGGTGGTGGTGGGGATGCGGGTGGGGAGGGTGCTTGCGTGGGCGGGTGGTTATGTGTTCAAACAACCATTAAAAACTGGAGCTAGCAGCGATCACATCTGGTGTCTAATGACGCACGCGTGTCCTAACGAGCTCTAATATTAGGACTCTGATGTTATTGGACTGATTAGTCTGCTAGCCCAGCTCTTTCAGACAGGTGCACCCTTCTCAGCATTAACTCAATATTCATTTCCCAAACAGAAGACAGACAGGAGGGGAGCAGGATCGCAGGTAATGGGTGTGAAAGTGCATTACCGAACTAGAGGACTCGCTAAACCAAACATTTGCTAGCACCATAGCTATCATCAGCTACTGTAATGTCGAGTCAGTAGGCAGTCAGCCAGCTTGGGATTAGCAAACCAATCAGTGATACCCCCTGGTGTCCCCCTGGAGTATGAGTGATCTCTAAACCTCAGTCTAGTGTGAATGCCAACTGATGGTGGAGCAAAGCTCGTGGTCACTCGTTATTAACCGTTACACATTTAAAAAACACAAATGAGCTTCCTGCAGGTGGCGCCACACAAAGATGATATAGGCTATAAATATCTGCGGGGTGATTAATAAGAGGTGCAGGTACAGAGAGAGTGTCTGTCCTTATCATATCACGTGCGGTCTCACAATCTCAAACCTACCCACCAAGTTTTGTTCCTACGGGTTGACTCCTTCTGGGTGCACCTATTTGTGCAACTATTCTTTTGATGATGCGTGTATACAATACCACCAGGCCAGAATGAGTCATCTGTGACTGTAACTGACCTCCACCAGCACCAGTAACAGCTGGGACTGGATCAGGCATGTACTGGAGTAGGTTCTGGATGTAGCCACATCAGACACTCTCACATCACAGATCTGGTCAGTTTGTCTCAACAGCCACCATTACAGACATCCAGCGAGCAGTGGTGTCCTCCATGAGCCACTACGCAGGACTACGTACCAGACTGTCATGGAGTGACTCAGAATGGCAGCGGGGCATCTTCAGTGACGAGTCCCGCTTTAGTCTTGGTGGAGACGCCCAACGAATCCGTGTGTAGAGGCACCGTGGTCAGCACCAAGATCAACGGTTTGTCCTCACACGTCCAGAAGACCTGGTGTCCCTCCACCTCCACCTCCACCCCTACCGCACCATCTGCAGGAACTGTGTGAG
>JAMWET010001793.1:217500-235000 GCA_024036415.1 Prochilodus magdalenae
TAAGCCAGGTTTATTATTAAGCCAAATATTACTTAGCCCTTAAATGACTGCACATTATTAGTTTAAATCATCAACAGTTTTTCAGAACATTCCTCATTATCCAGCTGCACCATCATGTCCTCAAATTCACTATGTACTGTGATACTAGGGCGCAATGTGGAGAAGGCCATGCTGCTGCTGCTCTGTTCCACCACTGTCTGGGTGGTGCTGCTAGTAACGGGGGCTCTGGTGTTACACACTCTGCAAAGTTCCATCAGGACTAGACAGGATTTGCACAAACTAGCTGGCTATCGAGCTGTTAGCTGGTTGCTAGCTAACCGTAATTTTGCCCATGGGTTAGGCCTTAAAGCACAAAGCCTATATAGAGGTAATACTAGTCAGCAGTGGACAAAGTACACAAGTGTAGTTGAGTTAAAGTGGAGATCTGACAGTAGCAGCTCCTCCCTGTAGTCCTCCACTGGAGTACCAGTACTAAAGTATGCACCTTCAGATGTACTTAAGTATGGAGAGTACCAGTACTAAAGTATGTACCATCAGATGTACTTAAGTATGGAGAGTACCAGTACTAAAGTATGTACCTTCAGATGTACTTAAGTATGGAGAGTACCAGTACTAAAGTATGTACCTTCAGATGTACTTAAGTATGGAGAGTACCAGTACTAAAGTATGTATCTTCAGATGTACTTAAGTATGGAGAGAGTACCAGTACTAAAGTATGTACCTTCAGATGTACTTAAGTAATGGAGAGTACCAGTACTAAAGTATGTACTAATCAGATGTACTTAAGTATGAGAGAGTAACAGTACTAAGTACTTGTATGTACTTAAGTTATGTACTTCAGATGTACTTAAGTATGGAGAGTAACAGGAGCATGGTTTATTAGGGCTCTAATGTTCTATTATCATTTCTGGAACAGGACTCTTCATCAGCTCAGTGTAGGTGAAGAGACTCTAGTGTCTCTCAGTCCACCAGTCTTTAATAGAAGCTCATTCATTAGTCTGACACTGACGTCTATTCACATCATCATCAGAACACTGAAGGAGAACCGGTTCCATTAGCTAGAACCAAGCCCTGTCCAACAGGTCAGAACAAGCTCAAAACAAAGTGAGCGCTGTACCCTGATTGGTGGACTCGTTTCACACTTCTTTTCTTTGGACATGTTACTTTTCTATGCTCTCGTAAACCAAAAGGTAATGTATGCTGAGATTTCTTATCCCACGTGAATCTTCAATTAGTGAGTCAGAACTTATACCTACTTCCTGCAGTGAAACCATATCACCCACCGCCCCGGTAAAGCTAATCCCATCCGAATGTGACGTAGGACAGAGGAAAGACAGCTGGCGATTTCTTGTCACTAATAATTAGGGGTGGAATCAAGCTCCACCTTAGCTTATGGCCTCGTCCTCTGGCCTCACCAAGAAGAACATTAGGGAGGCTCTGTTTTCTATGCAGCTGAAGTCAGTTTCTTATTCAGCAGTTTCTTGTTCAAATGATCCTGTTCCACCTTAAGTAGTTCCAATTTTGGATATGGAGTCCTGCTCAAATCCAGTGATGTAATAAGGAAGCCGTTTCCTGTGTCCCAGTGTTGTTATTGCATTAATGAAATGTGGATTGGAGCAGGAGTTCTGAGTTTGGTGAATTAAAGGAGGTAATTCACTCTGAAATTACCAGACTATGGCCATGGCAGATTCGCACTGGATTATAATCACGCAGGTCGTCGGTAATCACTCGAACAGGGCTACAGCAGATCTGTAATTAGGGATTTTAAAAGTTCCTCTAACTGGACCAGGAAGTGGCCACCATATCTCAGACTAGAAGGACCGAGCATAACCGACACTGAGAAGAAACAGCAGTGAGCAGCATGCACTGGGCTTCACAGCCGTGAGGACTGAAACTGAACAGCTGCTGCTCTGTGAAAGATCATTTACAGCTTCACTTGGAGACGAAGCATAGTGCATATGCATCTGAGCCAGTTCGACTGAGCTTTCCTCTCTTCGGCTTGGCATCCAGCACTTGGTAGTTGCCAAAAAGGACAGTCATCTCATTAGGTGAGTCAGAAAAATGATGTAATCAGTTAAATGTTGTGGGCTGGGGAAGGTTTTGTGGTGATTTGTGTGGGCAGTGGGCTGGCGACGTTTGGGAACCCATGATGCTCATGGGTATGCAGGCTATTTAGGTGTTTGAAGGTCAGGCTCAGTTTCCTATTACCTCACACAGAGGCACGGCTGTACTTCGCTAGTCTGGAGAACAGTTTCTGAGATGGGACTGAGACAAGCCCACAAATGGTCCCGATTAGCATACAGATGTTGGCCACTGCTGGCCCACTGACGGCACTAGCGATCTGCATGGAGCCAGAGGTGGCCCATATATTTGCATATGGCCCACATGCTCCAAATCAGATCTGGTCCACTTCTGGCACAGATACAGCACAGGCGCCAAGTTTTGCCTGACGTGTGGCCCAATAACACTACCTCCATAACACTACCTCTATAACACTACCTCCATAACACTACCTCCACAACACCACCTCTATAACACTACCTCCATAACACTACCTCTATAACACCACCTCCAAAGCACTACCTCTATAACACCACCTCCATAACACTACCTCTATAACACCACCTCTGTAACACTACCTCCAAAGCACTACCTCTATAACACTACCTCTGTAACACTACCTCCAAAGCACTACCTCTATAACACTACCTCTGTAACACTACCTCCAAAGCACTACCTCTATAACACTACCTCCAAAGCACTACCTCTATAACACTACCTCCAAAGCACTACCTCTATAACACTACCTCCAAAGCACTACCTCTATAACACTACCTCTGTAACACTACCTCCAAAGCACTACCTCTATAACACTACCTCTATAACGCTACCTCCATAACACTACCTCTGTAACACTACCTCTATAACACTACCTCCATAACACTACCTCTATAACACTACCTCTATAACACTACCTCTATAACACTACCTCTATAACACTACCTCCATAACACTACCTCTATAACACTACCTCTATAACACTACCTCCATAACACTACCTCTATAACACTACCTCTATAACACTACCTCCATAACACTACCTCCACAACACCACCTCTATAACACCACCTCCATAACACTACCTCCATAACACTACCTCCAAAGCACTACCTCCATAACACTACCTCTAACACTACCTCCAAAGCACTACCTCTATAACACTACCTCCAAAGCACTACCTCTATAACACTACCTCTATAACACTACCTCCATAACACTACCTCCACAACACCACCTCTATAACACCACCTCTATAACACTACCTCCATAACACTACCTCTATAACACTACCTCCATAACACTACCTCTGTAACACTACCTCCATAACACCACCTCCATAACACTACCTCTATAACACCACCTCCATAACACTACCTCTATAACACTACCTCCAAAGCACTACCTCTATAACACTACCTCCATAACACTACCTCTATAACACTACCTCCATAACACTACCTACACAACACCACCTCTATAACACCATCTCTATAACACTACCTCCAAAGCACTACCTCTATAACACTACCTCTGTAACACTACCTCCAAAGCACTACCTCTATAACACTACCTCCATAACACTACCTCCATAACACTACCTCTATAACGCTACCTCCATAACACTACCTCTGTAACACTACCTCCATAAAACTACCTCCATAACACTACCTCTATAACACTACCTCCACAACACCACCTCTATAACACCACCTCCATAACACTACCTCTATAACACTACCTCCATAACACTACCTCCACCATGTTTCACAGGTGATGTGGTATGCTGCAGATGTATCTCCATACTCTTCTCTTTTCTTCCATTCACTCTGCATGTGAGCCAAAAATGGCCCACACATTCAAAAACTCACATGCCCCACATATTCCATAACAGATCTGGTCTACATTTGGCACAGATACAGCACAGGTGCCTACTTTTTTCTGACGTGTGACACTAACCTTGTGTGTATGTGGTTCTCATCATGCAACCAGGAGGGGTCTGCCCAAGAGACGTCAATCCATGTGAAGAAATGAGGACTGTGGGCCAGATGTGGACCAGGACATGAAAATGAGACAGAGACGGTTAGTTCAGGAAAGAGCATAAGCCAATCATATAAAGAAGATTCTGGTGTCCTTAGAGCCACCAACAACAGAGCCCAGAGTGGAAAGAGAGAGGGAGTTATGGGAAGTACTGAGAGCTGCTAATGAACTCCTATTCGGTAACTGGAGTTTATGTGTGGGCGTGTGTGTAATGCTAAGGGTCCAGTTGTTGTTTGCTGGAGGAAGCTATTAAACTGTAATGCGCTGATCTGTTCAACAACTCCCACAGTGACTCCCAGAGCCCTAAAACACAGAACCCAAATCCACACACACACACGTATACACTTTAACACCACACTCATTCACATGTCGCGTATTCTGAAAGATGTGATCAAAGTGACTTTTAAGCCTTAATTAAAAGAGGTTTAACAGAAGCATTGTGGTGTATGTGTGGGTCATTGTCTAGAACATATTGTCTAGCACTGTCTAGTGAAGGTGCTGTCCTGATAGTTGTGTAGCAACGAAGCAGCCAGCAACTGAATCAGTACAGCTCCGTACATCATCACTACAGCACACAACACCAGTGACCAGGTACCACTGGCAGCCATACACGCCCATGCCGTAACACTACCTCCACCATGTTTCACTGTTGATGTGGTATACTTCAGATTATTAACTCTTCCTTTCTGGCTCTATACCATCCAGGGTTTATCTCTCCAGGGAATGTTATTCCAGAACTGGACAGGCTTTTTTAGATGGCCCTTTCTGATTTTGAGTGTTGCCAGCTTGACATACTGCCTCTGTATTTACATTCACGAAGGAATCGCTTCAAAATAGACATAGACAATGATACGCCAACCTCCTCAAAAATGTCACTGACTTAACTAGACTAACTAGTCCTTTTCCTCACCATGGAACCATCCAATTTAGTGGTCCTCCGTGGTCTTCCGGGCCGGTTGGTGTTGCTGTGTTCACCAGTGCATTCTTTCTTTTTTAAGAATGCACCAAATTGTTGATTTGGCCACACCTACAGTTTGGCCACACCATTGGTTTCTGCTATCTCTACCCCTTCACTTGAATCAACACCTCAACGGGCCACATATTGAGAGTACCAAATGCATATTCACACTTCTGGTCGAGCCTAATCTGGCCCTCCGGTTCTTGAATGTTGCTATTCAGTTCCTTTAGAACCAGTAAAAATGGAGGTTCTGCGTAAAAACAATGACTTTTGTTACACCATTTCAATCAGGCTAAAGCTGAAAGTCAAATCTCCATTGAGGTGGTATACAGAGGCGAAATTAGAATCGGGACAATGCCCAAATACTTTTGGACCTAGCTGTAAATAAGCTTTGTCGTACGTTGATTTGTTCTCTTGTATATACATAATTAAGAGAGCCGGTATGAGAGATCACACACATTGTATACTAACAGCAGATGTGTATTTACAATAGGCAGATGAGGGGAGAGAGAAAGGGAGGGGGGAACTGTGGGAAACGGAGGAGGGAATGCTTAACTGATGTTTGACATGCAGATATATGAGGATGAAGATAAGATGATGCACAGACAGAAGGATGTGAGACGGAAAGCCTGTTCTTACCCACATCACTGACACAAACAAGCAAATACCCCAAACAAATCATGTCACTGCTTCCGGCCTTACAATAATCAGAGCATCACACACACACACACAGAACCACACACACGCACACGCACACACACACACCCAGATACACACACACACATACACACACACACACACATACACACACACACAGAACCACACACACACACACACAAACAGACACACACACACACCCAGATACACACAGATACACACACATACACATACACACACACACACACACACACACACACACACACAAACAGACACACACACACCCAGATACACCCAGATACACACACACACACACAGATACACACACATACACATACACATACACACATACACACATACACACACACACACACTCACACACACACACACACACAGATACATACACACATAGACACACACACACAGACACACACACACGCACGCACACACACTCACACACACAGACACACTCACACGCACACACTCACAATCACTCTCTCACACACACACACACACATACACACACACACACACACAGATATATACACAAACACATCCAGACAGAAAACTTCAAACCATATCTGCTTCATATCAAAGCCGTATCAGCGCCCCTGTCTTCTTCCCTCTGACAAACAAGGAAACACGTTAAATTAAAAAATGTATGAGCATCTCGTTCCTATAAAAGCATCACCCTGCTTGGGAGCATAACACACCCAGGTAGAAATGCCAGCTGGGTGCAAAACCTGACAAGATGTGGTCTGTTTACGTGAGGACACGCACAGCCTTCGAACGGCCCAGACCACCAGTAGAGAAAATCGTTTGGTCCGAAGATAGACAAGAGCAGCACCCACAGTTTCCTTGCCCAGACACAGGTGGCACCAGACACACCCCTGTCCCTGCTCTGACCATTTCGGGGCGCTTAGAAGAAGGGTGCCCTTAATAGCCACCCAACGTTGCCTTTGCCTTCAGTGGTGCCATTAGCAAGAAACCTGTACTGCTATGGACTGGACCTGTATCATCTTTCCAGTTCAAAGCTGCCCGGGTACCAGACTTATCACCATACCAAGCAGACCGGCTGGGATGTCTGGGTGTCAGGGGGTTTTATGGGCAAGTAGAACCAGAATGTAAAGATCTACCGTCAGCAGCAGCAGCTTTCAGGCTAGGATATGGTAGCACCATGTTTGGAAGGTGCTGTAGCCTGGATTTATTGTGTATCCTGGAAGCCAAGCCATGTTTGATCTCTGACATGCTTCTTTAGATCACAGTAAGGAAAACTAGCATCTCTAATGAACTCCAGACCAGAGGGCATTCCCTCATCTGAAGGTCTGAACCAAGGCTTTTGTTTTTGGTTGTGTTGGTCCAGTTTTAGTTCCACATTTAGTTTAGTGAACACAGGAACTTTGAATAACACCCATGCACAGCATCCACAGAACTTGCCTCTGTGTAATGCTACTCCACTTTCAAACTGAGCTGCGAAAGGTGTGTTATACATGACATGTCAATTGACAGGTATCCCATTGTGATTGTTAGCATGGCTAGGGCCTCAGAACTTCAAAACATTATGAGGTTTTGGTTGCTTACTTGGTACTGCTTATTTGTCATGTAAATACTGCAGTCAGCATGCTAACGAGCTAGCCCCAGCATGTGTTGTCTTGTAATACCACTTTGCACCTCAGGAGGTGATAGTGAGTCACTGTAGCGTCATGTCTGCCATTAGCCCAACACAAGAGGGTGAAGCGGTAGCTCTGCTCTGATCTAACATTGTAATCTCTTGTGAATCATACTGTAGGGCCTTCAGAAGAAGGTAGCCAATAAAAGGAACCGTAAACACAATAATTGCCATGATTATTAGCGCCTGCGAGACATGTGCTGCAGTAAACCAAAGAACGGAGTTAACCTTGGTGGTGCTTTCTACCGCTGAAGATCCTCTTGGTGAGTAAAGGGATGAAGGTTGATGCTGAACTCGAATATTGTAAACTATGCTTTCCCTTGTTTCTTATGATAAGAAGTGGACACCACAACTTCCTGGTGATATGCTGACACCTATTGTTAGGAGTATGAATTTGACACTTTGCATTATCACATTATTCCTTTGAACAAGCCAAAAGGACAAAAAAAAACATATATCATAAATCATAGATGAATAGATACCTAACTAACACAGTCTTGCTGCTGATAATGCTAGCCACTGAAGCAGCAGCACTTAGCAGAAACGCAGTCCAAGCTAAGCTTGAGGGTGATCACCCAGATAGCTGTGCTACTCAAAAGATCTAACCAGTTTTAAACCCTCTCTGCTTAACCACTAGGGGCAGACCCTAACCACGAGGGGATCCACACTAGGGGATTGCCAGCTTTGCCTTTAGCAGCCCTCTGGTGGTCTACCATGCTCTTGCTCTCAGGGGTGTTTGAGAAGCTGATCTGGATCTGGTTTCTTTCACTGTGTGTTAGTGAGCGACAGGTTCGCTCTGCTTGCAGGTCTTGCTGTAAGCCTTCACGCTTCAATTATGTGTCTTAGTGTATCGTCTGGATATGCTGGGGTTCAACATCCTGCAGCCACTGGAATGTCCCATGTGCTTTGGCAAGTCAAGTCCCAGGTAATGCTTTCCCTGCCTTGTACTCCACAATGGAACTTTATATTCATGAATCCATCACAGTGGACAACAAAACAAACCTGCTGCTCTTTTTCAGTACCTGTGTCACAGTTCTAGACCATTACCTGGGAGAGCTTGACTAGCTGACTTCTTGTGTACTTGCAAAACGTGCAGAACACACACGGCATCACATATTACACATAGGTGGCTGCCTATCAGAGAGAGAGAGGGGTGGGGGGTAGAGAGAAGGAGAGAGATAAGAGAGAGGGAAAGGGAGCGGGAGAGATCGATTAGCAGACAGAATGACGTCAAAAGCTTTGACCAAGACAGAACCCAATTTGCCACCACAAGACCACCTCACTCTCTGTTCTCCACAGAGGAGGCAAAAGAGAAACGGGAACTGTCGTATATCTCAGAGCTAAGGATAGAGGGACCTTGAAACAGAAGCATGCCACATAGATATGTACATAACCACCACATGACCACTTTAAATTCTACACAGTAGATCCAAAATTCTATATCATATATATAAATATATATATATATATATATTTAACTGAAGTCAACATATGTATATATACATATATAACAGATAATACATAATAAATATAGGATAATATTATATAACTCATATATAATCTATCTTCAGCAGAACTGAAGTTATGGTTATGGGACCAGAAGACATTAAAGCAAGCACAACCCCCCACTGTCATATCCTGTCCCTGCCCTGTTCCACCTACACACACACAGACACACACGGACCACTTCCTCTGTCAGTCAGTTTACTGACCCTCCCCATCTCTTCCACACTCTCTCTCTCACACACACACAGCCACTCCCCCTTTCTTTCTCTCCGCTCTGCGGCTCTGTGAGTGAGTCATCGCTCGCCTGGTTGTCTGTCCAGGGTAAAACTGAATTGTGCACGAGTCCACCTTCATTGACAATGTCCAGATACTCTCAGTGGACGCATAGCAGGACTCATGTTTAATGAAACAATGTACATTTCACATTCCATTAAAAAACAACACCACGGAAATGTACTCGTGGTACGGTTTCTATACAGTCACCAGACGCCGCCATTCCTCCATTAACAGAGAGTTCCTTTAAATAACAGCTGGATTCTGTATAGAGGACGGTTTCCCTGGTGTGTTCACCGTGAAGGTGGAAATATTCTAAATAAAAGTCATTAAGGATGCACAAGGAAGCATCTTACTCCCACAGTTTACTCAGTATTCATCACAGACAGGCACTTCACTCTTCTAATCAAGTCCTATTGGTGAACGCTTTGCTGCAGCCACAGGCTGTAACATGCAGTACTCTCCACCTGCAGCCCCAACTATCAATTCCCAGACAAGGCAAAGCCTAAACTTTAACAAAAGAAGCCACTACCTGGATGTATGTCCATAGACACGTCCAGGTAATGGCTTCTTCTGGCCAATGCTGAGGCTTGCAAACTAGCAAGTGAGTTACCTAAGTTAATGAGCTAACATGCCGGAGAGGTGCTTCACCTACAGGTTTAGGTTATTTACATACCTGACCCTGTAATAAAGCATACAAGATAGGCCAGTGTTTGAAATACCCACCTCTGGTATTCAGGGGGTCCCGTGTTGGTTGCTACTCCTGTTTTGGCAGGCTAAAACAATTCACTTGCTAGGTGGTAAGTGTCCACTAGTCCACGAAACCATCATTCAAAATTAAAATTAAATTAAAAACAAAAAAGCGCATTATCTGAATAAGTTTACGACTGACCGCACAGCTTTAACTTGTTGCTAGCTGATTGCTAAGGTGCTGTTGTGAATGGGAGTCTATGGGAAATACAAGGGATGAATAAACCAAACATTCTGGAGCTGAAATGTAAGTATAAGGATAAGGGGTCCCTGTAAATAAACGTTATGCTGTTATGGAAGCATAGATACAAGGATACGTGTATGGATACATGGATACTCATTATCAAACGGCCCCAGGAAGCAGGATGGTCTTGCGCGCCATACTGGTTGGCCAGCTACTACAATAGCATAGTGTTTAGAAGCTGTACTACATCCCATCATGCACCGCGGCCTCACCAGCTCTCAGCCTGCTTCAGCCAGAGAAAATGGTGGCGGGTAACACTGGGGAGCTAAACCACTCCGAGTATAACTGTGGGTGTAGTGATTGTAGTGGGGGGTGTGTTCATCAAAATGAGCCTCAGAAAGTTAAATATACAGGTCTGAAGATTAATAAAAGATGAACTCGCTTTAGAGGGAAATAGCCGAGGGGAGCTAACAGCTAGGCTAACCGTATCTCAGGTGAACTGAGCAGCGTTAGCAGCAGCTAGCTCTAAACAGTGGATCCAGTAATAACAGCTCTGGGGTAAATGTGGGTGTAGTGATTGTAGTGGGGGTGTGTTCATCAGAATGAGCCTCAGAAAGTTAAATATACAGGTCTGAAGATTAATAAAAGATAAACTCGCTTTAGAGGGAAATAGCCGAGGGGAGCTAACAGCTAGGCTAACCGTATCTCAGGTGAACTGAGCAGCGTTAGCAGCAGCTAGCTCTAAACAGTGGGTACAGTAATAACAGCTCTGAGGTAAATGTGGGTGTAGTGACTGTAGTGGGGTGTGTGTTTATCAGAATGAGCCTCAGAAAGTTAAATATACAGGTCTGAAGATTAATAAAAAGCCGAACTTGCTTTAAAGGATAAGTTTTAGAGTGAAGTAGCCGAGGGTAGCTAACAGCTACGTATCTCAAGTGAGCTGAGCAGCGTTAGCAGCAGCTAGCTCTAAACAGTGGATACAGTAATAACAGCTCTGAGGTAACTGGTCATGTGACCGTATTTGTATACTACACTGTAGGTCATAACTTGTTATTGTACGGTATACCACACACTGGGGGCGTATACAGTGTGCGGCACAGGCTACTGAAATGGCGCAAAACTGCTTGGAAAACAAGTCCGGCTCTCACTTACATTAAAGCTAGACGAGGTAAACGCCCTCTCCTGTAAAGTTCCGTTTGTGGAGAGACTCGTTTATCCTAGGACAGTGGCGATACAGAAAGGTTTTCACTGCAGATGTGAGTGTATGATGTTCTCCCCTAAGGACACGTGGGCCAGTTGATAAGTCTAATTAGCCTAAGGCTAATATCGTTCTGGTCAGCCATTAGCAGGGCACATTGTCCAGCTCCATTGTGCTTCGTCTCCTCCGCTGGCTAGATAAGGTGAATCCCTAATGAGGAGCGCGCTCTAACGTTACTCATCGGACCCCGTTGTTAGGCAGCGTGTTTCAATGGCTGTGCCTAATCACTGAAGTGCCTCATACACTCGGAACCACAACAAACCGCCAGATGCTTCGTCAGTGGTTCTATTCAGGTCTATGAGTCCTATACGGGTCCATCTGCATGCGTGAATGGTTCTGTGGATCAATCTGAGAACTACTTAAACATGCAAAGAGCCGTTTAAGCATCCAAATGCCTACATAGGACTCTAATTCAGATGCATGGCTTTCCTACACTCTCCTTAGTAAAGACAATGGTTCTAATTAGAACCATTAGCACTCAAAGAACCTTCTACATTCTTAAATGGTTCTTCAGCTTAATGGAGAATATGTTGTATATGGTTCTATACTGAACATTTTTGGAAACTGTTCTATACAGCACTGGAGAAGGTTCTACCATTGCTACTGATGTCAAACTATTGTAACAATAGAACAGTTCTTTTGGTGCTGTCTTTAAAAAAAGGAACTATTTGGAACCACATACAAATCTATTTCCATCAGTCTGACGAACCGCTTAAGCATGTACATGGTTCTAAAGGTAACCAATGTATTCACTACACTCCTAAAAAAGACTGTCTTAATGACAGTGGTTCTATTTAGAACCATGAACACTCAAAGAACCACGTGCATGCTTCTTCTGTTCTCCAGACTGGTGGAGAATGTGTTGTTTATGGTTCTAAACAGGTTCTATTGTTACAAAGTTGAAACAGTAACAAAAGCAGAACCTTTTTTAGAGCCAAGTAGGACCATTTCTTTAAAGGTTCTATGCAACAGCAACATGTGTTCCATCAACCTACACTCGTTGTTGTCTCTTCAGGGGGAACAACGACGCTTCTATATAGAACCATGGACGATAATGTGTTGTATATGGTTCTATATAGAACCTCGTTGAAAACAGCACCAAAAGCATTGTTCTGTTATTACAGGCTTGACGTCATGATAACAATAGAACCCTCTTTGGTTCTACACAGAACAGTATACAGCACATTCTGAAGAACCATTTCCCTACATACAGAACCGCTTATTAAGCATCCAAATGGTTCTATATAGAACCCAGAGAGATGGCTTTTACTAGAGGACCCTTAATAGAACCATGTTTTCAGCATGTAGCACAGGCACCCTGTAGACAAAACCTTGAACATCCAGCAGACGTGTGTGCGCGCGAGTCTCTCTCTCTCTTTCTCCCCCTCCCGTTCTCTCTCTCTCTCTCTCTCTCTCTCTCTCTCTCTCTCTCTCTCTCTCCTTTCTTTCTGTTTTTTTTTTTGGTCTTTGAGGTTTTGCGTATGTTGCTGTGGTGACGCACATCTAACGGGCGGAGCTGTCCGCGGTCCTGAAGAGACGAAGCTCCGCGCGCACGCACACAGTCGGAGAACACGACCTCGAGACGACAGAGACGGAGCGATGCTCTGCGCACCCAAGGCAATCCGCTGAAGCGAGCTGACACACAGGTGAGTGGCCCTTCGGTGCCTCGGAGGTACACCTCCCCAGCACCCGCACCCCCGCCGCTCCGTCCCCCCGGCTGGAGGACCAGGCTGAGAGTGCAGCTCCCGCGCTCACTCCAGCAGAGCGCGCGGTGTACACGACCACCGTGTGTGACGTGTGGAGTTGTGAGGACCGTAAACACGTCGCTTAGTCTGCGCCACCGAGCGGGTGCAGCTCGCGGTCTCCGCGGGAAACGGCGATGAGTCATTGACTCGCGGCAGCAATTTGGAGACGAATGCGCGCGCCTGCGTGTCTGCGACCTGAGCGCTCCGTAAACACTCCTCAACAGGGCTTCCAGCACATGCCCTTAAAGGGGAACTCCACCCAGTTCATTAGTCCGAATTTCGGAATTGTTCAGATAGTAAACAGAGCCACTCCGAGTGGGCTTGGTGGGCATCTGTACAGATGTCTTTGAAGTGGTGTTAAAGGGAACCAGGGGTCTACAGCACATAAATACACCACCTGTGTTTATTTACTCGCTGTTTATAGAGCTTTTTATAACTACGTTATGTAAAATGTATAACTATGTTATAAACTAAGATGTAGCCGGGACTATTGTGCCTCACAATGCCCCGCATGTGCCCTCCTCATGCATTTAACAATGTGCCATACATCAGGGCAGCATCTTCTATCAGACAGCTTTTAGATGTGGATGTCTGGTTACCATCACCTCCACTGTGAACAGTTACCAGTCTGCAAGTTTCTCTAGAAAGGAGCATTTCACGTCGGACCACTCTGAACGTCTTTTTGCCCACTTGTTTAAATATGCAGAATTCTGGAAAAGTTGGTGGACTTCCCTTTTACCTGTAACCACTGAAAAGAATTTGACTGAAGGTGAATAGGGAGAGAGAGGGAGCATACACAAGTTTAAACCTGGCAGCAAATTATGGATTTTCCTCTTTATACCTACCAGCCATTATAAAGCTACCACGTCACGAAATTCTCTAATCCCATTAGATTACTGGGTAACATGTTCCATGTAGCCTTTGTTCATAATGAGCTATAAATGTGCTTATAACATGTTAACAACGCTCTGTTAGCATACTTTATAATGCTATAATAATGCCTACATTAATGTACATATACAAAAATATATATACATATAAATCTCAATCTCTCTCTCTCTCTCTCTCTGTATATATATGTGTATATATATATATATATATATATATATATATATATGTGTATATATATATATATATTATTTTTAGCTTAGTTTTATTTTATTTTATTTTTTTTTAGATTATTTTAATTTTAATTTGAGATGTAATTTTAAGTTATATATTTTGTTTTACGTGTAATATGTTATACTGTTCATGACTGTCGGTATGTAACATTATTATAATGGGATCATCAATTATAATAATCAATGTTAATGATGCATATGCACATATATACTATACATATGCACTCATGGTCAATAATACCTACATCCAGAAGGAGGTGTGGGAGTGCAGTGCTATTGGGGAGGGAGATAAAGGTGACCAGGATCAATAACTGATGATAAATATAGACTGATATGATCAATATTTATTGAGCTACACATACAGAAGTCTGGCATTGGGCCACTACGTTTGCTAATGCAACATGCCAGACGTCTCGGTATGGAGTTACAGAGGTTCCTACACTAACAGGGTGACTGATGGAGGGCATTACTGCCTGCTGAAGGTCCACAGTTGTAGCTGTTGGGTCAGTCAAAGATAAGGTACGCCCCTGCTTACGTCCGTTTCTATTTCTATGGTGATGAGTGCGTATGTATATGCTTTGAAGTGTCGATAGACATCGTGTCACACGTTTATGAGCCACCACAGAATGAACCGCAGCACCTACGAGGCATTATTAGAGTATATGTATGCTTACCAAGCATTACTACCATGTTATGAAAAATTGTGAGTGCATTCATATGGGTTATGAATATAGTCTGCTGAGCACTACAGAGATCCGATCCCATTCAGCACCATAGAAACGGTATGGCTTCTCGTAGGGTTACAGAAAGAGCATCCTCACACTCTTCTCTCCTTTTCACAGGTGAAACAATGGAGCCACAGCTGTGTGCTACAGGCCTGTCTTTTGTTCTCTCACTATCCCTCCTCCCCCTCTTCTTTTCTCTGAACACTGGAGTTCAAGGGGCGACGCTGAGGGAGCCGCATCGATGGGGCAATGAACTTAACACCCCATTCCGCCCCGGCTCACAAGCCCTAGCGCCACCACCAAGTGCAGCAATGCTGCAAGCCTTGCAGTACATCCAGAGCCTCAGTCAGCGGACGCCTCATGACCCCGCCCCCAGCGATGATGAGCCTGCAGTCTCGGATGACGATCTGGGTGACGTAGAGCGCGTTCGTGCCATGCTTCAACTAGCTGCACCTGCAAGGACGTCAGCAGGAATGCCTAAAGGCAGAGGAGAGGAAGAGGAGAGGGATGGAGAGGAAAATGAGGAAGACAAAGGTCAACAGTGGATCCAGGCAGTTCTCAGTGCGCTGCAGCAGACCGAGGACCAACGGACGCCCCTGAAGACACCCCACAGAGCCACCGGCCATTTCCTAACACCCACTCGTCCTCTTTTCACACTCTCGCCTGCTCCCGAACCAAAACAGCAGCAAGCCTACGGGGGGCATACGGGCTTAGGGGGGTACGGGAGGAGCCAGTGGGCCGATGAGAGCATTCGCAGACACCACAGAAAGTTGCCGCTGATATTCGACAAGCTAGGTGAGGATCAGCCCCTTAAACGGAGCAACGAGAACGCAGAGGAGCAGTACACGCCTCAGAAACTGGCCACCCTCCAGTCGGTGTTCGAGGAGTTCAGCCGGATGGTAAACAAAGCTGAGAGCAAGCCGGACGCTGAGAACGGCCAAGGCGACAGTGAAGACAACGACAGGGAGAAAAAAATGCTGTTTGACGATGGAGAAGAGGAGGAACTGATGCCGCTGGAGGAGAAAACAGAGCAAGAGGAGGAAGAAACACAGAGACGCGAGTTTAAGGGTGGATTTGGTGATGATGATGAGGGTGAGCAAGGCGAGGAGCCAGATGGAGAGGAAGAGGACAAACGAGCCATCCAATCAGATGGGCCGGAGATGGAAAAAGTGGAGGACCCAGATGACATCAGCAGGTTGGTGGACTACTATTTGATGAAAGCTCTAGAAAAGACTGAGCAAGAGGAGCAGAAGAGAGAGCAAGAAGAGGAGGAGGAAGAGGAAGAAGAAGAAGAGGAGGATGAACAGAGAGATAGAAGAATGGCAGCCCAGCCGCAGTACAGCATAGACCCTGTGTACCAGCTCATTCAGATCTCCAAGAAACTTCAGATCCCTCCGGAAGACATTCTAGACTTGCTAGAGAGTGAGGACAGTAGGAAACTTGACAAGCCCCGGCAACGCACACTAGCCCAGTCACGGACACCCTCAGCCAGGTTCTCCAGCTCAAGCAACAGTCCAGCCACTGCGTTCTACCGACGGCCTCCTCAAACGCCCGAGACGAGCAGCGTTACCCAAGACATCCTAAGGATCCTCGGACTGGCGAGTGCAGCACAGCCCAACAACAAATCCCTCCTGAGGCCAAACCCAGCACTGAAGTACTACCTGTCAGAGAGAGAGCTTCCCGACTACACCTTCTCCGAGAACAGCAGAGACCAGCGCGAGGCCGACTACGACGACGCTGTGGGTGAGGACGAGCTGGCCAGTTACCTGCTTGCACAAAAGCAGAGGCGGTCTCCGCTGGCCCTCGAGCCCACCGTCCAGGACTACTTCGACCAGGGTGGGGACAGCGCGCCGAAACAAGGCCAGGCAGAACGCGAGGAACCTGCGGAGAATTCTGATGAAGAGACACTGCTGAGAATTCTGAACTACCTGAACCCAGAGAGCGAAGACACAGAGGACACACACGTCAGCGGGAAAACGGCGGCGGGGATGTAGACCTTCTTTCTTGTACACATATTCTATATTGTTTAAAGTTGACCATACTGATGTGTAATAAAGTATTTTGACAAAAGAAAAACAAGCAATCGAGTTTAGTCCATGTAACGTTTTAGCTTTTGTGGAAGTTCACTGTTTTAGCGGAGCCGCTTCGAGGACATGTTTCGGGGCCAGTTTCCTGTTATCCTTTAAATACTGTCGTGGTTAAAGAGTCAGAGTCTCTGTCAACGCCTTAAAACCTCCCCCTCACTCACACCTCCTCAGTGCACCTGTAGCTCCGTCAGTCGCGTTGGATGCATTCGGTAATGTGTGACGTGGTAGAGGTCAATAAAGACTGTGCTCGCATCATGCTCATTTTAACTGTGTAATGTCTCTCATTGCTGGGGAACGTCTGGAACGGTGACGACAGTGAGAGGAGGAGCGGATGGACAGGAAGTCTTCAGGGCGGTCACAGAGCGGACCCCACACAAGAACCCAGACTGGCACACAATGAAGTCAGCAGCATGAATGAATTAGAGCAGCGTCTACAATGATGTGCTCTTAATAAAGGTGGATCTTCAGG
>JAMWET010001793.1:240000-350616 GCA_024036415.1 Prochilodus magdalenae
ACGTCTCCCGCTGACCACTGACCACGGGGCTACCTTATCAGAAATACAGCCCGTCAGTCTAATCTAATGATGAACGCATGAACCCGTTACTCAGCGTTCCGTGAGGTTAGCATATGTGATCAAATATAGCCTTAGCTATTATTTATATGAGATCCAAATTATAAACCAGAAGATTAGGGTTACACTAAAGTCCTTCACTGAGCGTTTACTGAACACGGAACTAAACTCGAATCTTCGTTTGAGGCGGTGTTTGGGTCTAGCAGCAGTGTTTAGTTTCTGTTCTGTATATGAGCAGAAAGGAAGCTATCCTGGTCATTCAGGCTGTTATGTCTTTAATACAGCGTTCCATTAATAAAACATCGTCACCGACAACTGACCATAAAAGCCCAGCCACGTTAGCCAAGACGTGCAGCCTGTGGTCTGTAGGCTGAGAATAATAAGGAACAATAGGGGGCCTAACGCAGAGCCTTGTGGAACACCGTGTTGTGCTCTATTAGATTCTGGAGCCTCGTTCATTCTAATATACCTTCGCTGTTTAAACATGCATCTTCATTTCTGTTTATATTTACTTTCATGCATCCTTTGAACACAGCAGCTGATGATGAATGGAGCAACACAAATGGGGTCTGGTTCCATTGACTTTTTTTGCTCTCTCCTGTAAAGCTATACAGTATACATATATGTCTGCTACAGCAGTCTGTCAAATAAGATCTTATACAATCAAATATTTGGGTTTTAGAAAAGGCCATTTTGTCAGACTGTCCTTTACAGTATAATGATCCATAGCATCCGAAGTTGTGGTCATCGCCAACACTGAAGCATTTTCGCAATATGAAGCAGGTCAGCATGTCACTGACCACAGGCGGTCACACGTCACTGACCAGGCAATGGGCAATACCTTTCCCGAGTTTTCCCAGAACATAGATAGCGATCATGGCCTGGCATCTTTAGAAATGGCTTGACCTTGACTAACTTTGGGACATGACCCAGACTTATTGGCAAAATTAAAGGCTCCCCAATTACTGTTGATAATTTCACAGTGTTTATAAACGGTTACTTATTTTTCCCAACTGTGACGCCCAGTTTTCCTTCCATAGTTCCTGATCTGTCCTTCTTTTCTCTCTTCTGTCTCGTTATCCGCTTTTCTCCCTCCATCCATGTCCAAATGTTGTTTTGTTTGTGTTTTACTCTCTTGCCCACCGAAACGGCCTGCCTCAGCCCCACACTGCCCCATTACGGCCTGCACTATACTTTAAACAGTGCGGGCATTTACGGAGTGGAGCTCGCGTCCCCCGGCGCCGCCTCGCCCTTTATCTGAGCTACAAAGCTGCTCATTGATCCTATAATACAGCACAAAGGGGGGTGGTGGTGGTGTGTGTGGTTACCGCGATCGGCCGGATCACAGAGACACCCTCGCTCACCCCGGCTTTATTAGCTAAGCAGTGACGCCAGGCGCCTTTGTGGACAGTATCACTAGGGCGGTGCTCTCCAGCCCTCGTACTGGATTCCAACTGTGTTGCTCTGCCCCTTCACTCTAACACATGTGATGTATTAGCCAGCGTGCCACACCAACCTCTTCCCTGGTTGGCTGTAGCAGGTGTGGCAACACTGGCTAAAACCATAGACCTATTTAGGCAGGTAGCTCTGAGTACCAGTTTATGAACTCGCCATGTAACATGGGAATTTGCTGTGTGTGTTCCAGGGGGGCGTTCGATGCAGCATCCAAGCGCTTTGTGGAAAAAGATTTGGAAGTGTCTGTGGCCGGCAGATCCTTCATGATCACTGGAGCTAACAGTGGCATTGGCAAAGCGACCGCCATGGCCATCGCCAAAAAAGGTACTAGTGTGTGTGTGTGTACAGGAACACACAATGAACAGACCTTGTAAGATACAAGAGCCTGATTTACTGCAAGCTGAGCAACAGCCAGTTCTATTGTCCCGGGATCTGTAGCCTATTATTAACATGATGACCCCTCCAACCTCCTAGGTGGTACGATCCACATGGTCTGCAGAAACAAGGACAAGGCGGAGGAAGCCCGAGCCGAGATTGTCAAGGAGTCTGGAAACAAAGTGAGATCACACGTTCCGACTTGTACAGCATGTACAGCCTCAGTGTGTGGGACTGATGGTCACCAGGGAATGATTTGGTCTTGTAACCTATGAGGAACAGTGGGCTTCGTTTTCCAGGGGATGAACCCCCAGAATGCACTTGCCTTAAGCTATAGTAATGCCTGTATGTCTATGTAGTGCTTACAAGTCTGACCTTAGGCTTACATCACTTGGGCTGCGTCCGAAATCGCCTACTTAGTCAGTAGGTACTAGACTGAACCCAGTGCGCACTGCTCGACCGGTGAAGCAGTAGGCTCTTTCAGTACGCGAGTATGTGGTAACCACGCAACCTCAGACGTACTACGTCCGCCATCTTGCCAACGTCATTTGATGTAAGACGTCATGCCACCACTGTAGAAGTCCCACCCTTCATTCATATAAACATGGGCTTTATATTCACCGCAAACGGTTCATAACGCTACTCGGTGTTGCAACGCCTCCTACGCTCCAGTGGAATCATGGGATAGCACAGTGTGCTGTGCTCGCATACAGTACGTCATCTGGGGAACTTCCGCCTCCAACTTTATGACTACTGCGGATCCAGACACACCACACGCTCTCGCCTACTGAGCAGTGTGGTAGTAGGCGGTTTCGGACGCAGCCTTGTGTAGTCCTTTTGCCTGAAGCTAACTGTACATGCTTAGTTCATGACTACCATACCACTGCTGCAGGCTGTCATGACAAAAATGTGCCTCTGTTCCTTTGGTGCACCTCATCAGGAAATCTATGTGCACATCCTGGACCTGTCCGAGACCAAGAAAGTGTGGGAGTTTGCTGAGGCCTTCAAGAAGAAGTACAAAACTCTCAACGTTCTGGTGAGACCCCGAAACTGCGTCCCACCGATCTGACAGTCAGTGGACGTGAATCATGAATGTGCAGGTGTGGTAAACGTCACTGTCGTCCTGCAGATCAATAACGCTGGATGTATGATGACTAAGAGGGAGGTAAATGCCGAGGGCTTGGAGAAGAGCTTCGCCATCAACTCTCTTGGTGAGACACACACACAGACACAGACACACAAACACACACACACACACACCTACACACACACACAGACACACACACCCTCACACACACACACACGGGTAGTCCCTGGTTTCACTGGTGAATTTGGAATTTCAGATCGGCTTCTTGTTGACTTTAAAAGTCGAAGGTTGTTCTATATTCAGCATCGCTAGGTTACCTGTGTGCTTGTTTTGCTCTCCGGTGTGGACCAGAGGAGGATGGGTTCCCCTTTTGAGTCTTGGTTCCTCTCGCGGTTTCATCCTCTTGCTCCGAGGGAGTTCTCCGTGCCACTGTTGCCCCTGGCTTGCACACTGGGATTTGGACCAGGGTTCTCTGTAAGGCTGCTCTGTGAAAACGTGTTGTAAAAAGCAACATAAACAAAACCTTGACTTAATATCAGGTCTGACTGAAATATTAGGGGGAAATATGGAATTGTAATTTTTCTGACTAATAGTGTAACTGTGACATAGATAGATTCTCTATGAATTAAGATTAAGGGCTGTTTGGCTCAGGAGAACAGAATTTTCTGTGTATATATTGCTGAGACACATATGTATACATGATATATATGAATGTGTGTATATACACACATACACATACATAAACACACACATACTTTTTAAAATGTATTTATTTATTCAAAACCTTGATATATACCAGATTCTATAATGCCCATATTGCAACAATTAGTTATTAGACACCATGAACTATGTTAAAACTCCTGCATATGTTATACTATATTTATTTATTTATTTATTTATTTATTTATTTATTTATATATTCACATATACAACCCTCCACCCCCACCGCCCTTTCCTTATGGCGATAATACTAGAAGGAGAATGTTAACTATATGAACAACCAATACCTGAGAAAACCTTCACAGCATGTGTATTCTCAGTATGTGGGACTGATGGTCACCAGGGGAAGACTTTGTCCTGTAACCTGTAAGACATGTAGGCTACTTTCTCTTTTTTCACACCTGTCTATGCAGTGGTTACAAATCTGACCTCAGGCTTACATCACTGGTGCAGTCTTTTAACCTGAGGCAACCTGTACACAAAAACCAACACTGAAATACATAACACAACCGCCCACTTCCATAGTCCTTTTCTCCTTGTGATAATACTAAATACTAAATTAGGTTTTTGCCTAATTATGGAGATACTATATATATATATATATATATATATATATATATATATATATATATATATATATATATATATATATATATGTATGTATGTATGTATGTGTGTGTGTATTCCCTGATGATGATGCAATGCCTCCAAGGTGGACCAGGTGTGTGTCTGTATGAAATCTATGTGAACCGGATGGAAATGACACCGCCACCATGCTAAGATCAGCAGTGTAACTTCTTACAAGAATAAAAAATTAAAATTCATATAAAATTAAAACCAAATGAAGAATATATGAGGGGAAAAAGAAGATAAACCCCAAACAACACCGTTATTGTGTTAACACACTTTTGGAATTTAGTCTTGATCAAATTTAGGCCAATGCTCTGTAAAGGTGGCCAAACTTGAAATGGGTGCACCTGTGGGTGGAGCATCAGAGGGTCAATTTCAAGCAGTAAACAAGAATGAAATGTGATCTCACTCTTACTCAGCTGTATGTCTCTCTCTTAGCTGTTTACATCCTGATTAAGAGTCTCATTCCCTTGCTGGAGAAGAGCCCTGATCCCCGAGTGGTGAGTGTGTAACTGATTGATTGACTGATTGATTGACTGACTAACAGTCCTCGTATTTTAGCATGCTAATGAGAAAGCCAGCACATGACGTGAAGCTCTAAAACTATATCAGATAACCATATGAATAATAAAGACAAGACTCTGTCTCGTAGATCACCGTGACATCAGGAGGGATGCTGGTGCAAAAGCTGCGCACAGGAAACCTCCAGTCCCAGAGAGGGCGCTATGATGGCACCATGGTGTACGCCCAAAACAAGGTATACACACCCAGGACTGCAGAGATGTGCTTACAGTATGAGGCCGCTTTACCCATAATGCAATTTACATACGTCTGTTATTCCTGACGTTACGTGCCACCGACGTCACCATAAAGCATGCTGTTCTGCCTGATACGGTGTTGCCTTGGACTGAAGCTGGTGTTGTGTTTCAGAGGCAGCAGGTGGTCATGACGGAACAGTTCGCCAAAGCTCACACCAACATCCATTTCTCCGTCATGCACCCCGGCTGGGTAGACACACCAAGTAATCCTTCCTCCTCTTTCACCCACACGCGCAGTTTAACACGGCACATGGCGTTATACTGCATCGCCGCAATAGGACATACACTATACTGCCAAAAGTATTCCCTCCCCATCCAAATCACCAAGTTCCGGTGTCCAGTCACTATCATGGCCACAGGTGTATAAACCCAGCACCTAGACACGCAGACTGCTCCTACAGATGTTAGTGAGAGGATGGGTCGCTCTCAGGAGCTCAGAGATCTCCAGCATGGTACCGTGATCGGATGCTCCACCTGTGCTACAAGTCCAGACCTGGAAGCTTTGGGAACTCAGTCACAAAGTGGTGGACCATGTAACATGACAGAGCAGGGTCAGTGGATGCTGATGCCACCACTGGACTCTAGAGCAGTGGAGGCGTGTTCTCTGGAGTGACCAATCACGCTTCTCCGTCTGGTGATCCGATGGACGTGTCTGGGTTTGGCAGTACCAGGAGAACGGTGCTGGTCTGACTGCACTGTGCCGAGTGTAAAGTTTGGTGGAGGGGGATTATGGTGTTGGGGTGGTGTTCAGGAGTTGGGCTCCGCCCCTTAGTTCCAGTGAGAGGAACTCTTAATGCTTCAGCAGACCAAGAGACTCTGGACCATTCCATCCTCCCAACTTTGTGGGACAGTTTGGGGACGGCCCCTTCCTGTTCCAACATGACCGCACACCAGTGCACAGAGCAAGCTCCATAAAGACATGGAGGAGCGAGTCTGGTGTGGAGGAACTGGACTGGCCTGCACAGAGTCCTGACCTCCACCCGATAGAACACCTTTGGGATGGATTAGAGTGGAGACTGAGAGCCAGGCCTTCTCATCCAACATCAGTGTCTGACCTCACAGATGTGCTTCTGGATGAATGGTCAGGAATTCCCATAAACACATTCCTTACCCTGTGGAAAGAATTCCCAGAAGAGCTGAATCTGTTATAGCTGTAGAGGGTGGAGCATCAGATTACACCCTATGGATTAAGACTGGGATGTCACTCGGGTCATGTGTGTGTGAGGGGAGACCAGCGAATACTTTCGGCAGTGTAGTGCATTGATAGTGTCTGAGTTCTACCTGGACACAGGTCAAGCCCACGACAGCACGCTAACCTCCTTCTGTCTTCTAGTGATCGCAAACGTGATGCCAGACTTCCACAGCTCCATGAAGGAACGTCTGAGGACACCGGAGCAGGGGGCAGACACCGTGGTGTGGCTGGCCGTGTCTGAGGCTGCCGTTACCAGGCCCAGCGGCAGGTTCTTCCAGGGTGGGTAAACTGAACCTCCATCAGATCTGCTCCTTCAGCCCTGTCAGCTTCCTTTAGCTCCTTTCTCTCCCTCACTCTATTCTCCATCACTAACCTCCTCAGATCTCCTTCAGCATCTTTCTCTCCCTCTTTCTTCTCCATCACTAACCTCCATCAGATGTGCTCCCTCAGTTCTATCAGTTCTTCTTCCCCATCTTTCTGTCCTTTACTCTATTCTCCATCACTAACCTCCTCAGATCTCCTTCAGCTTTTCTCTCTCTTTTTTGTTTACATCACTACCCTCCATCAGATCTGCTCCGTCTTCTTTACTGTCTCTCCCTCACTCTGTTCTCCGTCACTAACCTCCTCAGATCTCCATCAGCATCTTTCTCTCCCTCTTTTTCTCCATTACTAACCTCCATCAGAATCATTCTCTTCCTCTTTGTTTTCCGTCACTAACCTCCATTAGGTCCGTTCCAGATCTTGTCTAATATGATTGGCTTACAACTTGTAAGTTTGATATGATCATTTGATATGATTGACAAACATACGAGGCCTGATATGATTGGTGTAGTTCCGAGATATAACATGGCTGGATGGTTGGAGGTTTCTACTTTTTACATTTACTTTTCTACATTTTACGTCAAAAACAGCGCTGCAGTGTTTCCTCTCTTTCAGTTTTTCTTAAAAACCACGTACAGAACTCTCTCAACGTCTGACACCAATCACGACACTAGGAAACAAAAATAAAACTGGCTGTGGCAGGGACATCAGTTCATGTTCCAGAGAAAGGATAAAAAAAGAGGGAAGGTGGCATTTGGAGACAAGAACAGAGAGGGAGAAATGGACAGAGCAAAGAGGAGGAGGGAGAGAGAAAATGGAGAAACAGAAAAAGAAAGCGTGAGTGAAGGAGAGAGAGAGAGCTGGCAGAGGTCCAGTGCAGCTGTGGGGGTCAAGGCTTTGTGCCAGACATGACTAGGGTGACCTCAGAATGACTTTGTAGCACTCTGTTTGCCACTCTCGACACACAGATACACACACACACACACACACACACACACACAGATACACACACACACACACACACACACACACACACACACACACACACACACACACACACACACACACACACACACACACACACACACACACACACACAGATATACACACACACACTCACACACACACACAGATACACACACACACAGATACACACACACACAGATATACACACACACACACACACACACACACACACAGATACATACACACACACACACAGATACACACACACACACACACACACACACACACACACACACACAGATACACACACACACACACACACACACACACACACAGATACACACACACACAGATACACACACACACAGATACACACACACAGATACATACACACACACACACACACACACACACACACACACACAGATACATACACACACACACACACACACACAGATACACACACACACACACACACACACACACACACACACACACACACACACACTCACACAGATATACACACACACACACACACACACACAGATATACACACACACAGATACACACACACACACACACACACACACAGATAGATACACACATACACACACACACACACACACACACACACACAGACACACACACACACACACACACAGATACACATACACACACACACACACACACACACACACACAGATACACATACACACACACACACACACACACACACACACACACACACACACACACACAGATACACATACACACAGAGATACACACCCATTTGGCCCCTCATCTCAGAGCATTAGCTAACCCAGACCGTCTGTCTGCTTTTACGTGCTTGTGTTTGATAGATCGGAAGATGGTATCCGCCCATCTGCCACTGGCCTGGACACACAGCTCCCAGCTGGAAGACCAGAAGTTCACGAGTGTCATGGAGGAGATAGCGAAGAGCTTCCAACCTCATTGAACAAGCCAGCGACAGATATAGCCTACGAGCTGCCCACGTCTCAAACACAGTTTTACGTTTGACTAACATACACGTTACACAAGTTAACAAGCACCACTAACACCCCCGCACCTGTCCAGCACCGACGGGTCATTTCTATGGAAGGTCTAATGATCTTAATCAACATTAAATGTTCTGCTTCCACCGGGACTGTGAAGCCCGTGGTGTCTGTGTGTTCAACACCAATCGTAAACCTATGACATGAGTCCAACGAATAAACAGACTGGATTACTCCTTAGCCTCTAACACTGCTGCAGATGCCTGTCTTTCCTGATAGCTCAAAGGTCCTCATGTGACTGGTCACGCCACAGCTACCCACAAGAACACCTTCACCCTGCTGTTGGCGGTGACTTCAGCAAATCAGGTCGACCAGGTGGGAACCTGCCCTGACCCAAAGTCACCGCAGCCGCCAATCACTCCCTCATCAGCCTGGCACCTGACTCGGTCTCGGGTGCGTACGGATTAGACAAGGGCTGTGTCTGGCCAGTCGCTGGACCTCACTAAGGGGCCTGGCACACCAAGCCGAGGAGGACGACCCTCGCTTTCTGTTTATTCTCATCGCCTATGAAAAGCCGCATTGGCCCAGCGAAAGATCCATGCGCACACCAGTTGTGCGTCTGCATGATAGGAAAGGAAATAACTGTCTACAGAAGGATGCGGCAACGGAAGGCCCAGCAGCTCGCACATCTCCTATATGGGCTAGCTAAAATTAGCATTATGCTTACGCAAATGTGAAGTTGTCCCCAACACTGGTCCTGGAGCGCCACCTTCCTACACAGCCTAGGTCCACAGTCTGCCCACCATGCTCCTGTTTGGCTGGATCAGGGGCATTAGTGTTGGTTAAGGGGAGGGGTGGCACGTTGACTGAAACACGCGATGCTTTGTTTGACGTATAGGGGGTTTTGTATTCGTACTGTGCCTCAGCACCTTTATGTGTCTCGTGTATCTTTGTTTATTTGTAGCGATGCCAGAAACTGTCTTGGCTAAAAGGTCCCTGTTTGCACTGTTGAATAGTCAGGTACGCTCTATGTGCCCTCTTGAGGGAGTCATTGGCTTGCTTCGCTCACAAACCAGCTAGACTGGACAGTCCACCTGTATCGCCTTGGTGTGTCAGGGGCCCAAACAGCCCGGGGGTCATGCATAGTGCTCCTAACTGCAGATAGGATTAGTGACAAGAGATAATTACTGACGCTGATATAACTGCCCTGTGTTCTATCGACTTCTTTGTGCCAAACTAATAAACGCCTACATACAGTAATGTGTTATTTCTGTCTGTGAGAAACAAAATAATCAGGTAACAAATATAAATAAATAAATATAAATATAAATATATATACATGCATATACACAAATCAGCCATAAGATTCAAACCTCCTCAATCAGCTCCACTGACCATACAGGACCCTCTGTAGGTGTACAGGTCCAGACTGTAGTCCATCTGTTTCTCTGTGTACTGTATTACCCTGTTCTTCAATGGTCAGGACCCCCACAGGACCCCCACAGAGCAGGTACTATGTGGGTGGTGGATCATTCTCAGTACTGCAGTGACACTGACGTGGTGGTGGTGTGTTAGTGTGTGTGGTGCTGGTGTGAGTGGATCAGACACAGCAGTGCTGCTGGACTGGGAACTGTCCACCAAGCAAAACTATCCTGTGGGGCAGCGTCCTGTGGGGCAGCGTCCTGTGGGGCAGCGTCCTGTGGGCAGTGTCCTGTGGGGCAGCGTCCTGTGGGGCAGCGTCCTGTGGGGCAGCGTCCTGTGGGCAGCGTCCTGTGTCCACTGATGAAGGACTAGAGGATGACCAACACTGCACTGTGCAGCAGCAGATGAGCTATCGTCTCTGACTGTCCATCTACAAGGTGGAGCAGCAAGGTAGGAGTGTCTAATAGAGTGGACAGTGAGTGGACACAGTGTCTCAACACTCCAGCAGCACTGCTGTGTCTGATCCACTCACACCAGCACCACACACACTAACACCAACACCAGCACGTCAGTGTCACTGCAGTGCTGAGAATGATCCACCACCCACATACTACCTGCTCTGTGGGGGTCCTGTGGGGGTCCTGACCATTGAAGAACAGGGTAATACAGTACACAGAGAAACAGATGGACTACAGTCTCTTACAGTGCTTCTATATAGTAAGTAGAGCTGATAAAATGTGAGTGGAGGTTTTGATGTTCCATGCAATCACATTTTTTGCTCAAATCCAATTAATAAGCAATCAGAAGATGGAGATTAGGATGAGGATTAATATTTATTTCAGTCTCAGCCACTGGGAGACTCAAGTCATTGTTTGTATCATCAACATAAAGTCAGTCATGGTATAAATACATAATAAAGCTGTACAGCAGAGAAGCTCAGCTTTGCTACAAGAGTAAGACATGACTACGCTCACTACTGGAACTAAAGCAGGTAATAGAAAAGAAAAAGGAAAAGAAGAACAGAAGAAAAACTGGAACGGTGTTCTGTCCACAGAGCCAACCTTGTCCTAGTACACCCTGTTTGTGGAGATTTAACACTGAACATTTGACAAATTCACTGCGTCTGTGTTCAGACAGTCATCCCTTAAATGTTTCACACGGCCTCCTTCGGGGCTCCAAAGTTTCAGCGTAAAGCATGAGGGGGACATACAGGAGGAGCGGTACACTATACGACTGCAATGGCCTATAGATGGCAGCGTGGGGGGGGGAATTTTATTTTTTTAAGTAAAAATAATAATAATAATAATAAAATAATAGTTTAAATGTTGGAAAGCTGATTTTATTTGCAGAACCGCAACCAGATTTCTCGCTGAAGTGCTTCTCATCTTAGATGCTTCATTCAAAATAAATGTCAGTGATCCACAAATTTAGAGTAGATTAGATTATATGCTATAATAAACTTACTTCCTCAATCACTGCTGAATACAAACCGTCCTGTTTACTCTACTGCCACTGTTTGCTGACGGACAGAAGCAGCAAACGAGGCAAATGATTTTGTATCTTTTGTAAACAACTTAAAAATATCAGTAGCACTTCCTACGAATCCAGGATTCATAACGTTTTAGAACTGTTTACACAGCACGCATGACGTAAGCCTATATGAGTGCGTAAAAATGGTCAGTAATTACTTGCAGAACACTTTATGAAGCAAATTAATATGACATGATATTGCTAGGGTGCATAATATCCACTCATTGGAACACTGTAAACAGGAATACGGTCACGCACCACGACACGTCCTGTGAAACGTAGCAGCACTTGAGCACACGTCACTTCCCAAAGAAATACGAGTATCTCCAAAACTGTAACTTTACAGGAGAGGCCAAAAACCCAGTTTAACTTCAATGCAAGTCAATGGAACCAGAGATTTCCCCCAAGTGATTTTGGGCCTTTCTGTTGGTCCATTCACCATGAAATCTTCAAACAATGTAAACAGCAGCTCATGTGAGCAAATGGCGCATTAAAGTAAAAATCGACAAAAATGCGGAGACATGTTTTCCTTTGTAGAGCGAGGACGCCTTCAGGGCACTTAACCGAGTAGCTGAATATAATAACAGAACAGCGACAGTAATGCGATATGGAACCTGACTTTATAAGACATGCACTCTTGCTTCATAAAGGTTGTGCTCGCAATTAGAACTTAATTCTTAAATCATACGCGCTTACGCATGGTTTCACTAAAGCCATGTAATGCCTGCACTTAAAACGCATTCATGGCGGATTACGCAGGAAGCTGTACCAAAATATCTCCCCAAAGTGCTGTACATGTTTCCTGGCATGCCAAAATGTGTAGTCAATCCGTTCGGCATCCGAGATCAAGCTGTTAACATACACCAGGTCCTAACAAGTAGCAAGATCTGGTCACATCCTCCGTCGGAATTGTGTGGCATGTGTGTGAAATCTGGATACTGAACGACCAATTTTCTACTAATGCTACAAAAACCCAAAAAAACAAAAACATGACAACAAGAAAGCAAAACAAACAAACAAACAAACAAAAAAACAAACCATTTCCGTATATTACATTGATGGAATGAAGATGGAATTCGTAAGCAAAACGGCAGTGCCCATGTCAGGCCTCGTGTAAGGCTAGTGCTTAGATTTCTCAGGGACAGAGTGAGTTAACGACTTTTCTCACACACACCCACATCAGTGCAAAGACGGGCAGAGGACAAAGATACACAGAAAGTAAGAAAGAAAGAAAGAAAGAAAGAAAAAGAGAGAGAAGAGTCAGTAAAGACTGACAGATGGAGTGCATATACAGAAACAAAGGACGTACAGGACCAAGAGGCAGGACGCAGAATGTTCAAATGGCTGCTCTTGAACTGATCTAGATGTACGAACAGGCATGTACAGAGTTCAGAGCTTACTAAACGCATCCCCAGCCTTACAAGACCATCCCTCGACCAAGCTTTCAGCTTCCCCCCATACAGATAACGCTCACTGATCTCTCTCAATATGCTAATCAGCAATTATTGCATTCATTTTATCTGCTGCATTTTAACACAACTTCACCTTATGATCCATATACCAAGTGCAGTAAGACATATTCAGTCTCTAAAGATGGAAGGTTTACGATCCATGGCCAGACACTCTAAGCTCGACCCATTCACAACTCAAATACGGCCCTCAGCAGTCAGGTTTCTGCCAAGAGGGGGCACTGCTCAACATGCATGTGCAAGAGGGGAAGTCACCACCCAGTACATGCGCATTATTATGCGGTTATAATTACTGGTCGTAATTGCTATATAGAGTTCGATAATGATAACAGTAATAATACATTTTTTATTTTGTTTTAATTCCCTGTTTATCAATGAATCAGTCGCCAATTTACTGCAGATCTCTTACTGGATTTCTGACACTGAACCATGAAGGCCATATTGTTGTCTACACTGGAACATCTGACAGAAAGGAGGGTATCAATCGTTTTGGCAACACAAGTCACCATGTCTTGCACAGTTTCGTTATGTTTGTGCTTTCCCTGAGTTGAAGACACATATAAGGCGAGAGTAAGAGAGAGAACGACGGACGACAGATTAATCCGGTAGAAGATAAAAGCAAGTTGTCATGTATGTTATGTATGACAGGTCGGTGTCAAAAGCCACGCAAACACGCACACACACACACACACACACACACACACACACACACACGCATACACGCACGCACACACACACACACACTGTGCTTAGAAATGCCTCCAATTCTTGTCTGACTACACAGAGGAAGAGACCCTGCCCAGGTTAAGACGTTACAGACTGGGGTCGTAAAAAGATCATATAATAAATCATTGTTACAAAGAGCCGTCCTGATAAGTCGACTTTTGACAACCCTCCTAAAATGTACATGCACGCACGCACGCACGTCCAGGAGGAGTACTGTAGAGACATGGGGAAGTTGGTAGGGGTGTCCCTGTGGGTAAGGTGTGTGACCAAAGTGTCAGAAGTGCTGAGTCCAATCACTCAGCGAGAGAAGCCTGTTGCTATACTGCAGCCAACCACTTGCATCATGTCCCAGATCTGTGGGAAGAGAGAGGAAAATCAAAAGAACGGTGAGAAGTTTTCACTAAGCATGTTACGCAACAGTGTGATCCTCAGTTAATCCCTGTAATTGTATATACGTGTGCAAGTAGGACCTTAACAATACGGTCACTGCCGCAGGTGACCATGAGGCCTCTGCCTGGGTCCATGTCCATGTGAGATATGTTGTGCTTCCCCTCATGGAATGTTGCCAAGGGTGTCCGACTAAAATAAAAAGAAAGAAAGAAAGAAAAATGATACATTTCCAGAATCGCAGCTGAGCAGTGTGGAAGATACTGAATATTCAATTACCATGACTGGGCCGCCATATGATTAGACAACACATCACTCAAACATTATTACTGGTTAGAGCCAACTAATTATACCTAAAGCTTTTGGGTTTTATTGTTGAAGCTTCAGGAAACCTAAATTCAGTGTTGTCTTTCATCTAGATAAAAGTACAAAGTACAAAGGTCGTCCTGTGACTAACCACCCAGTGACCATTAGTTGTGGCTTACCCTAATTTTGACCAATACAAGGTAAAACCTGGCAACAGCATCATCACGCATCATCTGGTCTTTGTCTCTACTGACTCTACAAACCTCCCATGAACCACCTAGCTCACTTGTCACAGCCCCACGACTTTGCCTTCAGCCAATCACAGACTGGTTTATAGAGGCTCCGCACCAAAACAGTTATGATGACACCTGACTCTTATGAACCCGTACATTTAAGGCCTGCTGTTCGTTCAAGCCTCTAAAGTACTGGGATCATTATCGCTGCATACTAAGATTATTTTAAGTTTCTGTCTGACTAGGTGTGGACCTGTTTGTGATTTCCTTTTGTTGCCTAGGCTTCCCTAGGATTAATCTCTTTAATGACTCTTTGTATTTTTCTGTTTTTGACCTCACCTCCCCCCTCCGTCCTTATTCTTCATTTCTTTAGTCTTGCCTGTAAATCTGTTCCTGCTCTTCTTGGTTTTGATTTGACGCGGCCTGGTTTTGTGATTTAGGAAACTCCTAATAATACTAAATCTCAGTTCTCTTTTAGTAACTGTGATCCCTCTATTATTACACAGTTTGTCTGCAAAATTACAATAAACTGTAATTAAAAATTAAGCGAAGAACTCTGTGAGCCAACCAGTGCAAAGATGCCGGAACAGGTAAACCTTCTGTGTGCATTACACTTTACTCCAGGAGAGAAACCTTTAACTCATTACTCTGTTCACGTAAGCTCCAGATTTTTTTTATTATTATTATTGTACTTTTTACTTTGGTTGACTTTGTTTTTTTGGGGGTTTTTTTTGGTTTTTTTTTTTTACTTTACTATCAGACAGACAGACAGACAGACAATGTACTTTTATTAGTATTTAAGACCCAAGAATATTCTGGTTAATTTGCTTAATTTTATTAAGTAAGTACATAGTTAATGAAATTAGCACACTCAGCACATTAGCACATTATCATGAGTGGAAGTAAGTATACGACGCATACTTAATACACACTTCAGTTTGATGTGTTGGGATTGCTCAAGCTTTGGGAAAGGCACTAGTCTAGGAGAAGTCAGGAACATGACTGATTGTTTTTCAGTACTTACTCTTCCTCTTTGATCGTGTTGTAGCAATCATCGCACATTCGCACCTGGAACTCAAAGCCCATGATCGGGTACGTTGAGCGTTTAGAACTACATTTCCCACAGATGGCTTTACCACACTTCCTGCAGTGGTGCTGTAACACAGGGGGAAAAACACAAACAGATCATGGAGCAATAAAACATGCTGTCAGTGCCAGAGGACGGCCGAGGGTCATCACCAGGAAAAGCTGAAGAGCAGAATTAATACGGTTCCATCTTCAACATTACATACTAGACAGAATGAAGTACACATTCAGTCAGCCACTGCAGCAAACACTAACATTAATCAGTATTACCTAAATATCTTAATAGCAATGAGTGGTGTGTCGTTACCATCACAGCCATTTCACACAGCAAGCTGGAAAAAAACAGAAACCCAAGCCAGTGACATCACAGGTTCCTTATCTATTAGACAGTGGACTCATTATCCTCTCCAAACTCACAGGAGATAAGGACGACTTACCAAGTGAGCTAGCCGCAGCAGTGCTTTGAGTCTAGCAACACATGAACTTTTCAAAGATGGGAGAGGCAAAATTAGAAACATCTCATTTTGAAGTGGCCATAAAGCCACGTAATTCTGAACCACAGGCGGACAGAATGAGACAAGGAGCACAGCTGCAGCAGAAGGTCAGGCTAAAAACAAAACAAACTGACCTCATGTAAAGGAACTCAGCTCACGTCTGGATGTGGCACTCTTTCAGAAAATTTTAATTCTAAATTATTTTTAAAAACAGCTGGTTACAGCTGTTATACCTTATATTATATAGTGTGCATATTCTCCATAACCTTTGATCTAATTTTATTTGCTGTAATTATTGTTAATTAACATTTTAGCAAGAAACAGATTGTATGTGTGTGTGTGTGTGTGTGTGTCTCCCTCAGCTTTGCAGAATGGGAGAGAACTTAGAAAACGACACAGATACCGCCATATTTAGTGATTCCTGCCACCTAAAACACCATCTGATTTTTGACTGCATCATACTAACCAGTGATATCTCATTGCAGTACTACAGGTCTGGTCATTTTCAACAGATTAACTCTGCTGACCATCAGAGTCAGATCTCATGTTTCTTCCCGAACGGCCACGTTTCACCATCCAATCAAATCTCTAGGAATGAAACTATGTCCTGCCATGATTATTTCCCACCTGAATAGCCCATTGCATTTAGAAATATGGCACCGAAAGGAAGAAAATCTGACAGCTGACTCACTCAGACTGAAGGGGTCATGGATTTTTCTAACTGCAGGGCAAAAGCAATGCATCCTCGCAGGTTAGCTGGACCCATTACCACTGCAGTGTTTATAGTTCACGATTTAAACTTTAAATAGTTATAATTCTCACATGTGGACAAACAACATTTTGGCACAGGACAAAACTACTACAAGAGGACATAAAGACTTAACGAGCCAGCAGGCCAACATACCTGTCGGAGTCCCAGAGTCTTCGTGTCCCACATTTGCTTAATGTTCCAAAAAAAGGGCTGTTCACACTTCTGACAAGAATCACTGTCCAACCACTGAGGAGCCTATATGAGAGAGAGAGAGACAGAGAGAGAGAGACAGAGAGAGAGAGAGAGAGAGAGAGAGAGAGAGAGAGAGAGAGAGAGAGAGAGACAGAGAGACAGAGAGACAGAGAGACAGAGAGACAGAGAGACAGACAGAGACAGAGAGAGAGAGAGCGAGAGAGAGACAGAGAGCGAGACAGAGGGAGAGAGAGACAGAGAGCGAGACAGAGAGAGAGAGAGAGAGAGAGAGAGAGAGAGAGAGAGAGAGAGAGAGAGAGAGAGAGAGACAGAGAGAGACAGAGAGAGAGACAGAGAGAGAGACAGACAGAGACAGAGAAAGAGACAGAGAGAGAGACAGACAGAGACAGAGAGAGAGAGAGAGAGAGAGAGAGATAATTATTAAATTCAGTATATCCTGTGTCACCAGGTAGAACAGGAAGGCTGTAAGAGAGTTAGCGCTTATGATAAAGTAGCGTTAGTGACAGCTGACGCAAACGTTGCCATGGTTGTTAGAAGGATGCTTGACCTACTCACAGATGAAAACACATCTAATTAATTCATGTAAATGAGATTTGTGTGTGCAAACTGGGCACGCATTTTAGGATGGTCTTGAACACTCTGTAGGTAAAGGAACCAGCTTCACTTGGTTGCACTGAGGAGAAACAAGTATTCAGATACTCCCAGTGCAAACGTCTACTTCTGATTCAAACACAACATTGTTCCTGTGATCACTTGTGCAAACCTCTCACCCAGAAACATAAGGAGCTGTGATTTTTAACTGTCACTTTTGGACCATTCAAGCTTCACTGTTTCAGTGTGGGGCCACAGAAATTATTAAAAAAAACCAAAAACACATCATGAGTTCGTGTGCAAGCATGTGTACCTCTTCCCGCTGTGTGTCCATGTTCCACACCACAATAGTCCCATCGACAGAACAGGAGATCAGCTGCCTGGTGAGGTGCAAATACCGCAGGGCCTGCACCTTCTCACTGACACAGAGAAAGAGTGGAAGCACAGGTCATCAGAAGTAGTACAGAGTGACAAATACTAATAAGAATAAGAATAAAATCTTCAATGCAGAGCAGGCCTCGGCACACAGCAGTACTGTCAGACCTAAGCCTTGACAGCGAGAACCTTTTCAGAAATGATCCGACTTGATCCCAAACAAAGCAGTGGCGTACATAAAGAAAGGTCATGTTTAACAAGCTAAGTGCTGGATAGCCACCAGTAGCACACCGTTTGCCTGCTTTGCACACCCTGACGATAGCCTTTCAGAGGGAGATATATGGGCCTGGAAGCTCAGATCAACCAGTTTTACTTGACGCTAATGAGGTGTTTCCCAGCGGCGTCTGAGCCACTACGCACCACCTCTTCATGCAGGTGTCGCTCGATGTAGCATCAATATAACAGTTACCTTTCCCTGAAACTTCTCATAAAAACAAGGGTTTATAACTAGTTAGCGTTGATGGCACTCAAAGTGAGCTGCTCTTATCAACCAAGCAGTAAAACCTTCCAGACTCTCTGGAGATAAAGCGTAGCCTAGTAACCCTGCTGTGCTGCTGACTTCATTCTAACTCCAGTTGTTCCAAGTTGGTCACAGGCAAGGCCAAATCAATATAGAATAGGTAATGACGTAATGTGTACTCATGTGATGGCTGAGCAGTCAGAGTGTACTTACTGATGTCCCTGCAGCAGTAGCGTGCGGCCCTTTCTCCCGCCAATGTCCCACATAATCACGCTGTGGTCAGACGCTCCAGAGAACAGCCATCTCTGTACAGGGTCCCACCACAGGGCTCCTATACTACCTATGTTAAAGAGAGGAGGGGAGGGAGACGGGGACAATTATAAGGCAGCATAACTATGTACGTGTGTGTGTGTGTGTGTGTGTGTGTGGGGTGTGGGTGCATCATGTGTAACTTTGGGCCAACAAGATTTTACTGAGCTATGTAGATTACAAACCTCAGTGAGCAGCCATTACCTTCATGTCCCTTCAGCGTAGTGATAGTGGTGTACGTCTGCGCCTCCAGTTTAAGCAGGGTGATCTGGCCCGAGTAGTCACCCACAAATGCATGCTGGGTGTCGTTGTCATATCTAAACATGTGTGTTAGGGAAGCCGCTGGGAGGAGGAAGTTGAGATGTCACACGTACATGAGCACATAAAAACAGCGAGAGAACACAAACGCCTGACAGTACGGCCCTCTGGCAGAATGCACACTGTGGTCAGTCTCAGGGCCCCCCTTTCCTTTAGTAGCACATCTCGTTTTAGGCTTACTAATCAAAAAACATACTCGGGAACCTTTTCAGATTATAGCAGATCCACAAAACAAATTAGATTTAGTTTAATACTTTTTAGTTGAAGTGAATTATCACCACTGTAGTAGTACTTGTTCAAGGCTCGATCACTATACTACTGTAGGTTCAGTATGATGAAGTGATGAACTGCTCAAATCTATTTTTGTGGTTGTTCATGTACCAACCCTTAAATGAAACATTTCCATCTTTCAAGAGAGGCCTGATTATTTGTTTACACTGCTCATGCTTTTCCTGACAATTCTCCAAAAAAGGAAACACAGACAGGGCTAAATCAGAGTAAGGCATTTTAATGATGCGGCTGTAAAGGGTAAGTATGGAACTGTTGGGCATCATTCATGTAAATGATGCATGAATTGCAATTCTCAACGAAGGCTGTTGCCAGTAGTGGTTTAAGGGTTCTGGACCAAAACCGAAATCCTCGGTTTCATAGCGAGAAAGCATGCTGATCCATATTCGACCAGCTAATGGCAGTACAGCCAGCACTTCCAGCAATGTATCTCCGATCACTGCTCTCTTATTTTGTTAGTGATGAACATACAAATAAGAATTAGTTCTAATAATAATCATCAGAGGTTTTAATCTTAACATGACAAACTGCAGGACTGGGAAAGGGGTGACCCAACACACCACTAGGTGCCACATATTAGATGTCACATTTAAAGGAATCTGGGAAAACCTGATCTGCAGTGTCAACAGTCTTGTAGCCAGTCTCATTTCCCACCCCCTCATTTCATTTCAATTCTACGGACAAGTAAACATTCTGACAGCTGAAGGATACTGCAGACAGGAGGCCCAGGAGTTGAAGTAGTGGCGTCCCAGCATGGAGCCACTCTGAGTGCACATCCAGCTAATACTCTTGTCATGCCCTGTACTCACCACCCACTGGCTCTGCAAGGAGAAGACCATGTCAGACACCCGACCCTGGTGAGCTGAAAAACACACAAGCAAACATGCACCGGTGCTAGTTAGCTATTTCTGGACTGAAAATAAAGGTGGTGTAATGAATGATGCTAGTGCACAAGGATGTAGCGAAAGAGTCATTCCAATGAAAGCATAACTGGAGGAAGGCACACGCACAGACAGAGCTTCTGGAGGAGACCAAGCCCTCTTGCCCCAAGACTGTACAGCTGCCCTCGTGGTCAGGGTGTAAAATATTGGGAGATATATACAGCTATTCTTTACAAGCTGGTAAAGCAAGGCAAGCCTGTGTCTCCTGAACCAGCCCTAGCCTCATTGCTCTTGGGGGGCCACCGGGAGAGACTCCAACACGTGTTGCCCAGTTCACTGAGACACCCTCTAAGACACCTGTTGTTCAGGTATTACTTATCTGGTATAACTATTATAGTTGTTTATGTAGGTACTGAAGATTTTTTGCTGTGGCAGTCAGAATGAACTAATTCAATTTGCCCAGGTGATGTACAAGGCTCCTGTATGCTGTGGCCACATCAAAGCTTGGCACGGTGCTGATACCCACAGCAGGTTAAGTTCACTAAATTGCTGGCTGTCCATGTGGTGCTCAGAAAACAAAGTGGGCTTTGTAGACAGTTGGGCTAAGTTTAGTCTTTTGAATCAGGACGGTATCCACCCCTTGCAGGAGGCTGCTCTCATTTCTTGTAGCATAGGACATTGCCCTCCAGTGCAACGACACCTTTTCTCTAAATTCTCTATGGTATGTAACTGTATAATCTTATCACATGTTCATTTTGCTGTTTTGTTTTTGTCTTGCTACCCAGTGTCAAGCAGAGGAGGACCTGTTATTAATAAGTCTTGGTTCATTTTAAGGTTTCTTACTCTATGGGAGTTTTCACCCTTGGCATGCTTGTGCTTAGCGCCGTGAAGCTAAACCTGCTTTGTGACAACATCTGTTGTAAAAAGCATTACATAAATAAACTTGATCTCTTCAGTTAACTCCGACCTGTCATCACCACGGCACCGAATGCAGCAGAGCAACCCATCCTATTCTGAACAGCATCCAATGTGGACAGTTATGGGGGTCAGTAACTTTCTAAACCACTGTATCTGTTGAGTTGTAACTCAGTGGCACTTCGTAGGTAACGTAAGAGCCCCACACACTCCTATAAAGACGAAGTGATTTATATGGGACCATGAAAACTCAAAGAACATTGTGCATGCTTTAACGGTTCTCTGATTAAAAAGCCAATCCGAACTAATGGAGAATGTGTGACGTATGTGGTTCTGTGCAGAACTTTTTTAAAACTTGGGTTCTTCTATTATTGCAAGCTTGACATCATAACAGCAGAACCTTATAGCAGGTGCCATATAGAAGGCCTTTTCAAAAACGGAACTACACTGAACCACATACAACACGTTTCCCGTCACCCTAAAGAACCGTCTGACGACGCAACAAATACTGCTGTCCAAAGAAAAACAAGCATCTCCAAAACAGCAACTTAAAGGAGAGGGCAAAAACTGTCAGTTAACCGAAACATAGGTCATTTACAGTGTTTTTATACAAGGTCCTTATTATTAAAGGGCCGCTTGCCATGTTGAGTGGCATTATGAGATATCCCATTGATATTTTAAACAGTCTCCTCCTCCTTTAAGAGCTGTTTTTTAATTTTTCTTGAACATCACCAGACTATCATTATTAGTAGAACACAAACAGTGTCTGGCTTGAAATTAAGGTCAGCAATGGCACCCAAACCCAAGGGAAGGCTTGTGTTGCTATAATTCTGACAATTCTGTGTCCAGCAAGCGGATGATAAAGTTCTTTGTCCAATCGGTTAAATACAAATACATACAAACAACCCTTTACAACATACATCCTAACATGCACCTTTAAAGGGGAGGGGTCCCAGCAGAGCTTCCTACCATGGCGCAAGCTTAGTGGTTACAAACTTCAAATATGTTTATTTCAGGGGCAGCTGCTAAATTAACCAGTCAGAACGTTTTTCTGAAAGCTCCAAATCCGAGTCAAACCAAAGCCGATCATACATGTATGAGTCTAAGTAGGAACTTAAAACGTATTCCCACTTGGAAGGGATGAAGGAGCTCGTTTAAGCTCTAAAACTGTGGACAGAAATTAGCACTGAACAGGTTTTACATTCGCTCTTATTACCTGGGTAGGTTTTCACATGGTTCATCTTGTTGAAATCTTCAGAAATCAGGAATTCCTACACAGCAGAGAAAGTGAAAGCCAGAATTACAACCACATACAGAACCGTTCAGAACAAAACCCACATGATAGCAAATTACACTGAAGCCCCAACAACAAAATCAAATAAGGTAACATGAAAACAGCATTAGCATCACAGCCCGGCTATTTGCACTCCACCTACTAAACCGTGTTAATATGGCACACCATATTTCACACAGCACTGGGAGAAACTGAAGGAGAAACGAGGATCACATAGCGTAGCGACCAAGTAACAGCAATCCATTAACAACTGCAGTGATAATTACTAAAGAGTGTCATCTAGGAAACCGTTTCACAATCCTGGTCCTGTAGATACCCTGCCCTGCACATTTCCCTGCTCCCAACACACCTGGTTAAACTCTCTGTGTATTACTAAACTGTTTACCCATCAGGCCCATCAGGAGAAAACAAAGAAGACGACGACAAAGATGCAGGAAAGTCCAAAAAGCATGGAACAGCTGACAAGTTGACAGGAGGGGTATGCAGGAGCTCACTGTCCCCATGTACAGATGGTAAGGGAGGCAGAGATTAAAGCACAGTTCAGTTGAATCCTGAGGCTATACGTTTCAAAAGCCACAGTCAGTCGCCGCCACCATGATCAGAAGCTTTCTGGTAGAATTCCACAAAAGAAGCCTTTCCTGAGGGCAAGCCACAAAATGCAGCCATGAACAAAAGGTCACTGGAACTGAAAATGGAAGCGTGTGATGTGGTCAGATCAGACCAGCCCAAGATCTCTCTGAAACCTGGCCATGGGTGGACCCTCCAGCAGTACAATGACCCTAAACACACATCAAAATCCACACTGGACGGTTACAGGAACACAAACGGCCCTCAGGGTCTCCAGATTCTAACCTAACCGCAAATCTTCGGTGGTGTGTATGGAAGAGGACAGTCCACACATGAAGAACCAAGAGTATCAAGGAACTGGAAACGTTCGGCACTGCATGTTACTAAACAAAAACATAACATCATCTTTCAAAACATGGCATAGGAGTAAATAATGACATGCAACCATATATAATTCAGTATAATATATAATACAACATAACATAAACCAATCAAATGGAACATATTTTACTCAGATTTGTGCCAATAAGTCTAGAATTGATTAAACATTATTTACTTGGCTCATAATAAAGACACAAAGATGTCTCTAGAGTTTCACCGGCTGGCTTGGCTTAGCACTATAATGCCTATAATGATCATTAGTTGGAATTAGGCAACATTTTTGGAGAAGAGTTTGAATAAGAGGTTAATAATAATTATTTAAATAAGCAAAAAAATGCTGATGTTATTAATAATAATAATAATAATAATAATAATAATTATAATAATTATAATAATAATAATAATAATAATATGTAAACCCATTATATAAGAGATTCCCCAGTGAGGCTTTTTGCCCCCAGTAATGGAAAAGGTATATGTCCCTTAAGCTTTTCTTCTTTTTTTAGGTGCTATTTTTTTGGAATCATGCCTCAAATTAATTATTTTATTAATATTTCTTATTCTTCTTCTTATTATTTTTTTACTTTGAACATTTACACAGTTCAGACTGATACACACCAGAAGGTATTTTGAAATATTTTATTCTATATTTCATGCTTCTCTGAAATGCTAAAAGTTAACATGGCCAAGTAATTGTATTGTATTGTAATTATTTCATTTCAGTACATCATGATAAGTTACCTGATTCATAAACCAGGATTCAAATACGAGGCATTTCAGATTAAATTCTAGACGTATCTAACATTTCACTTTTAGCAGCTGTTTAAATCAGTAAAGATTGTTTAATCTGATTGAGAACAGTGACAGCTTTAAGTCAGTTGGTGCCAGTTTCTACGACCTGCACACACTGCTTGGGAAAGATCTCGGGTGCTCAGGTTGAGTAAGGGTGAGGTGCGTGGACTGTAATTATTAAATGGTGACTCAAATTCTAGATTGGGTTCAGATCTGGACTTTGACATGGGCAATGTCAAACATCAACGTATTTGTTGGTAAACTCCCGTGTTGCTGTGGCGCTTAGGTACACTGTACTGCTGAAAGCTATAGGTTCTCTGAAGCTTCAGTGTTTTAACAGACTAGGGAAGGCTGTGTTGAAATATCTTCCTATGTGTTGTACCATCCTTCTGTCCTTACACTTAAACAAGATGCCCAGTGCCTGCCCACAACATGATGCTGCCACCCCCAGGCTTCGCTGTGTTTGCATCACACACAGCATTTTGAAATTGGGCCAAAAGGCTAATTTATGTCACTTACGACTAAAAAAAAAAAAAACACAACATGCTCCACTTTTTAACTGGGCCACTTTAATGCCTTATGGGGAAGTCCAGACATACTCTGACGCGTTTTTCTACAGCAGCATCTTCTTTCTAGTGCACCGCCTACCAGACCAGCTGTATGCAGAGCTCCTGATGTGGTTTACTAGCCCACTATCACTCCAGTTTCTGCCACTGTATGTCCTTCGAAGTGACTGCTGTCCTGTCTAAGGTTCCCCTCACGAGTCCTCTTGTTCTGGTGCTGGGTTTTGAGGCCTTGTCTAAGCAGTATGTATAGGATGAAGCAGTTTCCATTTTCTCAAAACTGATCCAAAAGCGCTCACTCAGTCACTGGGTACCGGTGTGTCAAATGTGAGGAAATGGAAGCCGCCATATACGCCCCAGGCACTGCTTCGACTGTACCTGAGCTTTCACCTCCATATATAAAGTATATAAATAATTGATAAATAAATGATTCTGTGCATTCCTAGTAATCCGTCTTCCTCGGGCAAGTCAAAGCCCAGATTTCGATCCAATCAGGAATTTGTGGCACTATTTGAAAATCGTGCATCCCTGGTACTTCGCTAAGGCAATACAACATGGTGAGCAAAGCAAAATGTGTCTGAGACTTTTGTTCTGTTTTACAGTCGAGTTTTCAGCTGTCCAGAGAGATACTCCTGTTGACAGAATTTTCTAAATGAGGAACAATTGAAGGGCCTTTCAGCTGTTCTAACAAAGGACATCAAATTTGTTTAAGGGAGGCAAATTTAAATGACACATACACCTGCAAGCGTGTACGGCCTTAATGTTCTGGGCTCTTACCACAATTGCACCGTTGTCCTGTCCTATGAAGATCCGCCTGCTTTCATGGTGGTATGACATGCAGGAACATGGAGCTATATACATACACACAGAAACAGAGACATGAGACAATAATCTCAAATTACATTATACAACATACTACACCAGCAAATACAGTATACTACCTGCTACTCTACTCCATGTAGAGTAAAACTGTGTGTTGTACTAGAGGACAGGGGTGTGATTACACCATCAACATCCATGACTTTGCCAATCAGACCTACGAAATTAGCCTTAGCTCTCCAATTACTGTTTAGCATCTGTTGCGAGCTGGTTTTCATACATTGTCAGGACTTGTAGAACTATAAAGAGAGCACACTTAGTGCCATTTAACTGTATTTAGTGCAACTCGTACTGAAATACTGAATAAAATTCACTGTGTTCAGACCTTTCAGTAGCACTATTGCTTCTTTTGCTTTTCTGTTCTTCCTTTGTTGTAAAACACTAAATACCATGACATATATCATGAAACATCTTGAAGAATATATACATACTATAGTCTTGCCATATTGCCCACCTCTAGTCCATAGCTGAACCTTTAGTCCGTAAATGGTGCAACACACTGCATAAGGTTCTATGCTGTGGAGATACTGAATCTGAGCTGATGGTACACGCCAGGTGCTGTCGGTTCATAAAGGTGAGCATCTTGTACTCACATGACACAGTATGGTAGATGCTGGGCCAGTACTGCCCACTGTCTCTCTTTAGCCATACTCGAATAGTCCTGGAACAGACAAACAAAATGTTACCCCAAAAATTAAATTTCAAAAATTCCACAATAAAGTAAATCAAGATGTGGGTCTTCTTACTGCCCTATCAACAACAACAACAACAACAACAACACTCATATGCCTATAATTCATCAGAGATCATCAGGCCGATATTGGCAGAACATCCCGAACCGGATACTGGAAGGGGAAACGATGCAACACTGTAATAAATCTAATCTGATATAGTGCAGGCCCACGTTGCGGGATGCCAAGTTGTCTATGCACTTGTTCCACTGGGGTGGTAAAGGATTAGTTTAGGAGAACTGACTCCATTAAAAAGAGCTAATGTTTAAGCTACGTGGTTACCTTAAAAGGTGACCTATTACACCCACTAGCAATCTACATAACTATATTGGTGTGTCTGCTAGAATAAACTTGCATGCTTTCATTTTCTCAAACACAAAGTTGTGCTCATACTGTACATCTGTATTCACCCTCTGGCTGAAGTACTCCATTAGAGCTCCTGTGTTTTTAAGCCCTAGAGTCACTGGCCACGTGTCAACTCCAGCTCCCAGACGTCCTCAAGACGAAAAATAGACTCTTTTAGAATAGACTGCCAATCCTTACTGCCAAGCTTACCAGTAGGCGGGAAAGAAGGACTGTGTTACGAGATGACATCACCTTGTAACAAAGACAAGGGCTGGAATTCCAACTAACCGTCTCAGGCAGCTGGGAAAAGCGTTTCCTGTGAGACAGGATGTACTTTATGGGCTTTATGAATTTACAGACTGCACAAAAACATGTAGGGAAAACCATGTGCCATTTCTAAAAGTACAAGAAGAGACAGCTGTGCAGTCGTTCACCACAGAGTTCCAGTTACGGGACGGGAATCCAGCCTAAGTTTCCGAAGCTTCCTTGGGATGAGTGTCTCTCAGGGTGGTTTGACATAGACTGGCTCTTCTGCAGAGAAACTAGCCGACTCTGGTTTCTTTCTATAGTGGCCATGTCTCGCAGTGTCTTGCTATCTGGCGTTGACGCAGGGAGGATGGGTTCCCCTTTTGAGTCTTGGTTCCTCTCGAGGTTTCTTCCTCTTGCTCCGAGGAAGTTTTTCCTAGCCACTGTCACCCTTGGCTTGCTCAAGTCAGGCTTGGACCTGGATTCTCAGTAAAAAGCTGCTTTGTGACAACATCTGTTTTAAAAGTCGCATATAAATAAACTTGGTGATGAGTCTCCATGTCTACAACACAGATATAGCCATTTAACTTACCTTCCAAAACCACAGGTGAACCTAAACGTGTCATCAGAGTGTTTATTTTTTTTTTTGTTTTGGTTTTTTGTTTTCTTTTTTTTTGTTTTTTTTGTTTTTTTTTTTTTTTTTTTTTTTTTTTTTTATCCAACGAACGAAGATGATAAACAGCTGTAAGCCTACGTTTTCTGAGGGAACTGTTTTCTCTGTATGTATCCTTCCGCCATGACTGGGTTAAACACATTTAAAAGCCCAAACTTCATCACAAAACCACTCTAAAACAATGTGTCATACCTCCATCAGCTTGTTCAAAACCTCTTTATGTAACAACCCTCTGTGTGGGAGCTTTTAGAGGCATTCAGAACTTCTCAGACGTCTGGTTCCCTTCACCAAAAGCACAAATCAAGACGCAAGCCTGTCAGTTCCTCTTTTACAGTACAGTGTAATCTGACAGAAACTGGGTCAAGCCAACCACATTAAACCAACAGTTTAACGGTTTTTGCACAGATGACGTAAATTAAACAGGTCTTATTAAGTTTACCAAATGCACAATAAGGACTAATAAGCATATTTAGACGTGTATATACTTATAAAACGCTTGTCGTGTCTATAAAAGGGACGAAGCTTAAGTTTACTCCCCATTCGCCTAGCTTGTGGTTCGTATCTTCACGTTCCACCTTAAATGGGCAGCAGTTACATTCTGGTGACTCAGGCGCCAGAATGTAACTGCTGCACCATTTAAGGTGGAACGGGCAAATTCGAACTTCAGGTAGATTTTTAAATCAGCGATAACAGTTTATACAATCACATCTTCCCATTTTTACCTCAGAAGCGAACTCGTTAAAGGCTTTTATTTGTCTCTAGACCGTTTTAAAATGATGTCAAGCGGAGTTTGCCACTGTTTCTGAGGCAAACAAATCAGGCTGTGATTCGCTAGTCAGGGCGCTCGGGCGGGTTTTACTAGTTAGCTTAGCAGAACGAAGCTAGCTCTGCTAATCCACAGAGAGGCGGCAGCTACAGAATCCAGGAGCCATTATTACCGGTCTTCGCTGACCGTGATAACTCCGTCCTCCTTCGGAATCAGCACCGCCGCGTTCACCGCGTCCTGGTGGCCTTCGATTTTGTTCAGGAGGATGGGTCTGGAGGTCTGGGGCCTCGAATGAATCTCCGCCGCCATCGCTGTTTTCTTTTTTCCCGACCTTTTCCTCTCGTCCAGAGTAGCCAAGACGCGTCAGCTGATCGCTGAGGGAAAGTTCATAACATTGGAAACTACCGTAAAGCCCCGAAGAAACCAGCCCGCCAATCTCACGCTGCTCCCAGCTAGAACCACCACCATAGTTTTGTGCTTTGGGTGCTGGTGTGGGGGTCAGCAATGATGGAAGAGAATATACTGGGCACCAGTAAAACCAGTATATGTTGTGTTTTGGGTGCTGGTGTACTGGTCAACAGTGATGGAAGGTAATATTAATATACTGGTCACCATTAAAACCAGTATATGTTGTGTTTCGGGTGCTGGTGTGCTGGTCAGCAGTGATGGAAGGTATTATATTAGACACCAGTAAAACCAGCACTATCCCAGCTTAGTATAGACCAGCTTAAAGCACCATGAATGCACACTGGTCTGTGCTGGTGTGGGCTTTCACTTCACATTTAAAAAGACGGTTCTTTAAATTTTCTCACACGCTTGACGTACTAACTGCAGCAGAACCTTTTTGCTGAACTCTTTTCAAAAAGGTTCCACGCAGAACCCTCTATGGTACATTTCCCGTCAAACTAAGGAACTCTTTCACGATGCAAAGTGTTATTATTGTTATTATATAAAGAGGTGTTCAGGGTTCTGTATGGAACCGTCTTCTCTGCTAAGGAACCCCTGAAGAACCATAGGTTATACATGCGTAGTGCAGGGCAACAGGACGTGGTCACGTCACTCGTCCCAGTACGAGGAGAGTATTATTAGTCCTGTTCAGTTAGATATGTTGTTAGTGTGTATGTAAAATATTGACTTAAGTATTTACAGTTTTTTTGTTTGTATTTTTTAATGTGATGTAAATATCATAACATGACCCAGTAAGAGCTATTAGCACTAGTAAAAACATTAATATTAAAATAATAATAATAATTCATGTCAAAATTGAACTTCTCAGAGGTAGCTTAAGAAAATTGCAAGAAGTAAGAAATTGCACATGTAATAATTCAGTTTTCACTGTGCAATGAATTTATATATCTTTTTCATACTGCATATCCCATATTCTCATTTTTTCAGCTTGTTATTTATAATAGCTTTATCAGACAACACAGCCGAAGCAGTAAGGAGCCTTAAAGCATCGTTGCATACTTTATTAAATAAATGTCCATCTGATGTTCTAATGTAACAACATACGCTTTAATCTATAACAGAAAAAACTGAACTGAACTAATATTAATGCCAGTAACTAAACCACAAAACAAAATCACCATTGGGAATGTATATTACAATACAGACGTAAAGAAACGGCTACAAAGCAGTTTGGGAAAAACGAGAGAAACCAATGGGCTGGAAAAACGTGGTTTAACTGATTCAGCGCTGCAGTTACAGGTGAAAACTCTTCAACCAGGCGCATTTATGGACCAGTCATCTGAATGTGTCGCTATGAGGCAATGAGACATTGTGTAAATGTGCCATACAGGAAAATAAACAAAGGAACAAATGAAGTCATTTTCCACAAAGCAGTCTAAAACACAGTCAGAGTTAAAAGTGAAAGGTACTGGGGGAGGGTCTCTCTTCTGTGTTGGCTTGATCACGGCTGATTTATCTGACCAGCAAAGAGAATGGTTCCTGCGGAAAAGAACAGAGGTTTGACATGCACCGTAAAGCCATCCCACTTTCCTAAAGGTATCTTGATAAGATAAAAACTTGTCTAGATGGATAATCAATCCGTTTTCAACCATTCAAACACAGGCTAGCGTTACTCTGAGGGGTGGAGGGAGAAAGAGGAGCGCATCTTCTGAACTCCCTAAAATAAATGGTAGGAGCTTCAGGTAATGTTTTCTGGAATGCCTTTTTAAGTCTTTTAACATGATGAGATCATATTACTGGTTTAACCTATAATGTTCCAGCTGGTGGCAATGTCCAGAAGCACCTAGCAAAACTATCTTTCATGTGTCTCCACATTATATAATAGTTAGCTCTCTACAGTACAATCATTTTTCAGAAGACTGCTGGAAAGTTCATGAAGCCTTAAATACACACACACGCACACACAGAGACAGACACACACACACACACTCACACAGACACACACACAGACACAGGAGATTTACAAGTCCTAAAAGTAGATAAGGAGAACCAAATTAAACAAACAAAACAAAAATATTACATGTGATCCAGATGATCCAGTAGTATCTGTGAGTGGGAAAAGTATGTGAACCTTTGCTGACAGTATGTGACCAGCTACAGCAATACCAGTGACTAAACGTTTCCGGTAACTGTTGATTAGTCCTGCACAGCAGCTTGGAGGAGTTTTAGCCCACTGCTCTGTACAGATTCGACTGGTTGGTGGGTCTCCTCCCATGAACTGCTCACTTCAGGTCTCTACTGGACTGAGGTCGTTAGTTTAAATAACTCTTCTTTAGCCATTCTTTGGTGGAACGACTTGTGTGCTTTGGGTCGGCGTCTCACTGCATGGCCCATGTTCTCTTGAGATTCAGCTCACAGACGTCCTGAGTTTTCCCTTTAGAATTGCTGGTGTAGTTCAGGACTCATTGTTCCATCAGTGATGGTGAGCCGTCCTGGCCCAGATGCAGCGGAACAGGCCCAAACCATGATACTACCACCACCATGCTTCACAGACGGAATAAGGTTCTTAAGCTGGAACGCTGTGTTTTCCTTTCTCTAGACATAACGCTTCTCATTTACACCACAGAGATCTATTTTCATCTCATCCGTCCACAAAACATTGTTCCAGTAGCCTTCTGGCTTTTCACTGTGATCCTTAGCTAACCGCAGACGGGCAGCAATTTTCTGTTTGGACAGCAGCAGCTTTCAGCAGCAACCGTACCATGCACACTCCTGATGTGTTCTCCTGATGCTGGACTCAGGATACCCAGCGTCCTTCGTGACCTTGTGGACTATTACATGCCTTGCTCTTGTTGGTTGATCATTCCTGGGGAAGGTAATAAGAGCCTTGAATGTCCTGTCTGTCTGTCTGACTGTGGATGGATGGAGTCCAAACTCTGGAGAGATGGTTTTGCAGCCTTTTCCAGCCTGATGAGCTTCAACAACTCTTCCTCTGAGGTCCTCAGAGATCTCCTTTGTTTGTGCCATAACACACCTAAGACTGATAGAACCCTGTTCTTCAAATAAAACTGGGCACCCACTCGAACCTGACGGTCATGCCGTTGATTGAATACACCCGACTCTAATTCCACCTTCAAATTATCCGCTAATCCTAAAGCTTCAGATAACTTGTTCCACTCACAGATCTGTAATAATGGATCATTTCCTTAGTAAATAAACAACTACATCTAATATTTGAGTCTCATTTGGTTCTCCTTATGTACTTTTAGGACTTGGTGAAAACCTGATGAAGTTCTGGGTCAAATTAACGCAGAAACAAAGACGATTCTAAAGGGTTCACAAACTTTCAAGCGCCATTGTACGCTTGAGTCCATAAACCTTTGGACATAGACTGTTGCTGTTGTTTTAGCTGTCTTGCTCTACATACTGGAGTAGAAATAATTTAATAATGAACTTAAAGTATAGACTTTCAGCTTTAACTGGAGACCATTTACATCCGAATCGGGTGGTCGATGCAGGATGACTGAGGAATTCTTTCGCTGGTGAAGAAAAAAACTTCACAACAGAAAAGCCATCTTCCAGGAACTTAAACTATACTTGTCAAAGTCAATCATCCAGAACTGTAACAGGGTTCAACCCAAAATGTAAACCAACATGAACACACCAGCATGAAGGAGGAGGTGGTGTCACGGCATGTGCATGAATGGCTGCCAGTGAACGTGATTCCCTTGTAAAGATTGATGATGTACAGACAGCAGGATGAAGTGTACACAGCTATGCTATCTACCCAGATTCAGCCAGACGCTTCAACAGCACCTCACACTGCAGACGGTCAATGACCTGAAGCATACTCTGAAAGCAACCCAAGACTTCTGGAAGGCAAAGGAGAGCCCTGTCCTGCAATGGCCAGGTTAGCCACCTGACCTCAGCGTAATCCAGCATGCACTTTACTTTCTGGAGGTAAAACATTCCAAGAAACGAGCAAGATCTGAAGACAGCTGCAAAAAAGGCATGACATGGCATCACCAAACAAGAAACCCATCATCATGTGAGGTCAGTGGGCTCCAGACTTCAAGTCACAGACTTATGCTTGTTGGTTTAGCCAATTACTTCTGACAACAAATGAATATGGTCATAATAAGACTCTTCACCTGATTTGGATGTAATGGCTCTCAAATTAAACCTTCTTTAAGCTCATGTTCAGGGTTTCACTTTAATTCTAATACGGTAAGAAACTGGACAGTTGATCAGCGTCCACATATTTATGGACCACCATTTTTGTGGTGTCACAGATCAAAAAGGTTGCGGACCATTGTGCTAGGGTAGATCATATACCTGTAGGGTTGTGTCTGATAAGGAATAGGAATGGTCTATCGACAGTCACCCATGGAGGCGAGGACCGGGCCAGCAAAATGGCAGCTAGAGAGAAAGATGAGAGAAAACAATTTAGGAACACAATATTATATATATATATATATATACACATAACACAATACTGGAATACCTGATACGCTACCGTACCATATACACTGAAGAGCTGCTACAGGGCAGGGAGTGTCTCGTTCCATGTGTGGAAAATGGCTCCAGAGCAGATGTTAATGATTGGCTAATAGGAGGGACTGCATGTGGGCGTGGCCAAAGACCATAGTGTGAAGGAAGTAGCTGAATCTGCAGGTGTATGGAAGCGTACGGTCATACAGGTCTACCAGCAGTGGATACAATCCCAGTCTACAGGGAATTCTCCTCGGAACTGGGCCAGGGAAGGCCTCCACCACATCTGGACCAGCTGACCAGTTCTTTAATCTCAGAGTGTCTGAACACTGATGTGGCCTACATGCAGAAACCTGTCTAGTCAATGCCCAATCATATCACAGCTGTTACTCGTAAACACCATTAAGTATGTTTCAGACCCAAGTGACTCATTTATTATAAGACGGTATATAACATAGCACTGATGTATATAACATAGCACTGATGTATATAACATAACACTGATGTATATAACATAACACTGATGTATATAACATAACACTGATGTATAATTGTATTTCCAAAGTCTAATGGTAACTGCTTCTTTAAGCATAATGAAGAAGGCTAATGATTCCGACCAGCATTCACATGTCTGTTTCCTTAGCAAGGTAGTCAATCAGAGCAATGACCGCCTGATTATTGAGTGCAGGGTCATCCGACTCCCTGATGGCAGATTTTCACAGGGAAGTATAAACACGAATGCAGAACAGGTGGTAGAACATTTCTCTGCTGACTGCTTTATTGATGATGCATGACTGTTCTCACTTTGCATAGCAGGGGTGGCCAGAAGGGTGATCATATCAGCCCAGTAAAGCGCTGGACTGTTCATCCCTTTGGCTGTACCCTTGGAGGTCGGGGCTACAGGAGTTCCTTTAAGTGGTCAAACCAGTGTGTGGAGCTTAGGGGGCACAATTACGCTGGAAGTTCCCACAAAGCTGTAGGCACATAATTGTCTATAATGTCTTTGTATGCTGTTATTAACATTACCCTTCACTTAAAGGGCTTCGCCCTAACCCTGAGAAACAGCCCCAGACCATTATCCCAGACAGTGAAGCATGATTCATAACGCCAGCAAAAACATTTCCACTGCTCCAGAGTCCAGTTACTGTGTGCTTATATTCAGACCATAGTGGTATAAACGTCTTTAGGCTTGGTCAGCCGTGGAAACCCATTTCATAAAGCTCCTTATACACAGTTCTTGTGTTGATATTGCTTCCAGAGGGAGTTTGGAGCTCTTTAGTGAGGGATGCAGCAGAGTGTAGATTGTTTCGAGTGCTTCAGTGCCGGCAGCTCTCCTTTTTGAGTTTGCAAAATATACATCTGCATGGCTGAGCTGTTGTGGCCCCTATGTGCTTCCATAACAGCACTTACAGCTGACCAGGGCCGATCTGGCACGGCAGTGATTTCACAAACCGACCTGGCCACATACTTTTGGCCATATATATATTGTTGCTGTCTAAATATAAACCAGCATCTCCAAACGGGCTACTTTACAGGAGAGGGCAAAAACATCATGTCATCTGAATGTAAGTCAGTGAACCCAGACCTTTTCCCCGAGCAATTCCGGGCGTTTCCGTTGGTGAATTCATTATGAAATTTTCACACAGTGGAAACAGACATCATGCGACCAAATGATGCATTAAAGCAAAACGTGTCAAAACTGGAGACTGTTTTTTCTTCAGACAGCAACAACTTACATTCCTCACACCCCTCAGATACTGTGTACCCGGGGGTTAAACTGGGCCGGAGCCACTGGAGCTGTGCGTTCGGCACCTCCCAAGGTTTAGGGTTTCTCTCTGCAGTTTAAGTGGCACATCCTCTTCTTCTTATTCTGCCAGTCTGTTTATGTATTAAATCGCTCCTGCTGCTCCATGAAGTTTTAACATCCTAAATAACCATCTGCATTAAGCCACAACCTTTAAGCAGCCTAGATTATTTACTGGTACTTCTCCTGATCAATCCTAAAACCAGAAACAGGTCACTACTGAGGAAGCTAAATTAAACTCATGTCTACACAGTGGGCCTGCGCTATGAAATGGGTTTACATTACATTTAGCAGCCCTGCATAACTGTGATCCCGACTGCTGCTAACGACATTCTCAGGAAAACATTTGAGCTAGTTAGCTAATAATCTCTGTAGATTAATACAAAATATAAATCAGCTCCATCAGCTTCAATCTGGTAAAGTGGTTAGTCCTGATAAGCAGGAATGTTTGAGTCCAAACTTGGACGCCACTGAACACATGGCATTTAAGTTCTGCAACAAAGATGATTTTCGAGCGCCAAGATCTCAACCTCACATCCTTAGGTAAAGGTGCTGGCCGCAGTCAACAGGATGTTTCAGAGGCCCAGCTATGTGTTTGTGCAGACCCAGAACTCAGCATGTAGGCTTTTCTGATTGTAGCCTTTGACAGGCAGCCAAACAGATGGTGGTCGAACTGCAGGTGCATCAGCCACGACAGTCTTTTCTTTTCTAGCACAATTCATTATCATATTTGAGCGGCAGTAATAAGACAGTGGCTACGCAAGTAAGTCTGCGGCTTTGTGCTCCTTTTACTTTTCCTTGGAATTTTGTTGTGCTTGCACAATGACAATAAAGTTCTTGAGTCTGGAAGGTTAAATTCGTGCTCCCTGTAATCTTCCTTCAAAATATAACTGCCTGCCTCAGAAAGAGTTCTGATTACGCTGTGCACCAGTGGGCAGGGAGAAATAACATTAAACCGTGATACTATACCACTACACCAGGCGGGAACTCTCAGGCCCGGACGGCCAAAAGATTTCTGGGAACAGTAAGTAAATATCTGAAAACGTTTACTTTAGGAGCTGGACAGGAGAGCCTGTCAGAACAAATACCAACATAATTAAAAACGACAGCCAATCAATCAACAAGAATTGGGTAGACTGCTGGTTCAGGAGCTTTTCCAGTTGACGTTCTAAACTGCCGAATCTAAGGCTCATTTAAAAAATACACACACACACACAGACACACATGCTCACGCACACGCTCACACACTCTCTCACACACACACACACACACACACTTACTTGTTGCAGCGGCTGCTTTAGTCCCATCCTCATTAACTTCTATCTTGGCTTTCTGCAGAGCCTTGGACACATAGACAGGCTCTGAACCTGTGAAACACAGAGACTGTGTGAGAAAATAATCAACACTGTGGCTCATCATGAGAAAAATAATGAACGGGGATAGGAACACGTTTACTTTGTATCCATGGTATCCGGTTCCAAATGAATCAGAACAGAGGAGAAGCAGAGAGGGTTGTTCAGGATGTCTTAGATACCTCACGCACATATCGCTTCCCTAAGTGTGGCTTTCCACCGCTGACCAGCAGCCACATGGCCCCTATACCCTGCGGCCCTCCTCCAGCAGCATGGATATGTGTGTATATAGTGGGAAAGAGACTTTGAGGGCTCTGGGTTTAAAAATAATGCAGCTCCAGAGGAGGTTCAATATGTAACTCATCTGAGCATCTTCCCAAGCCTGATAGTGGCTCAGCGACGGCTTAGAGCTACACTGACCACAGCCCATGCTTGATGTCCGCTGTGTGTCCTTTTAGCATCGCAAACCTGTGCCGTGTTGTAAGGCATGTCTGACCTGCTAACTAAGCTACTGGCATCCAGAAGAACAACACGGACCATCAGTCCCTTCGACGCAATTTGAATCATCACCCCTTGTTTCAGCGCTTGAGTTTGACAGGATCAAACATGTTCTGTGGTGAGCAGCTCCCCTAGTTAGCAGCACTGTTCGTCGTTTAGCAGGTGATCATCAGACAGTTTAATATTTATTATTATAATGGGTTCAAAATCAGGCACTGCGTTCACCTGTTTGGGAAAAGGACAGTTTTGAGCCCCTCCTTTGAAATGCAAGCTGAGAAATGGGACACCCTGCAGGATTACGCATACACAGAAATGAGAACTGAGAAAAGGCTTTCCCTGCTTATGCCTTTACCAACAAATCCATTGGCTTTGGACATTAAAGGGGCAGGGCTTTCCGACGTGAGCTATGCCATTCATATTTGAAATAGGGAACCACTTTCTGCTTCTGATCTCTCTAAAGCCCAGAATCTGTTCCATAAAAATATATATCCCCTGTAAGTCAAGGAGTGCTGACGGACTCTACTAGACGTCCAGTCCCTGCTGGCATCGTATTCCTGCCTGGCTTTCAGTTATGTGGAATTCCAAGAAGCGATTGGCGATAAGTGTTAGCCACTGCCGCTCTGCCCGGCGGCAGAGCGGCAGTGGCTAACACTTATCGCCAATTGCTTCTTGGAATTCCACATAACTGAAAGCCATGGATGTTGGATGGATGTTGACATAGGCATACTGGTCAATTCCAATCCGTCTGTTCTGATTAAGGTCACAAGACCACAAAATGGATCCAGTCTAGAATAAAACATCAAAGTGGCAAAGACACGTGTCTCCTGAAGATCCTTCGTTAGCAAGCTAACCTCGAGGCTAGTTCAACGTGAACCTGGATTATCTATCAGAAACAGTGGCTCATTTCACCTAACCTGCTCCAGGGCAGGCTAAGTTCAGGGATCTGGGCCATTATACATACTGTACATACTGACATACTGTATATTCCACATGTGAAAAAAGACAAACTGTTTACAGTGTGAACACACAATCATATGTGACCATACATTTTTACACATGAAGTGTGAAAAATAACATGGCATATTGTGTAATGAGCTACCACAGTTCTGTTTGTTAAAGGAGCAATATGTAAAATTTTGAGTTTAAAACAGTCAAAAATAAACTTTAAAAATCAACAGGATGTGAAGAAATAACCAATTCCTAAGACATCTGTGCTTTGTGTTGCAAAGATATCTACAGAAGTTAGCATGATAACTAGCTAGCAACGACTCACCCTGTCTAGTAATAGCTGTTAGTACCCCAAGAGGCAATAGTGAGTCGCTGTAGCATTCCAGAATGAATCAGTCTAACACACCTGAGAGCGTATTCTAACATTTTGTCACACATTTTAAAGATCCTGCATCCTTGTTAGGTAATTTATGAACAGGTAGCCAATGAAAGGAGGAGTAAATGATGGCTCAGGCCAGCGACCGTTATAACTCTCTGCAAGAATCTGCATTCAGCAGCAAACAAAACGAGTTAAGATTGGTGCTGCTTTCCACCACTGGAGGCACTTGTGGCAGGTAAATTGAAGCAATTTGACTCACATTAACTCGCAACGTTTCTTTCAGACTGGTAAAGACCGAGTGCATTCCTTTTGGAATGGGAACTCAACAGGTTGCGTCCGATTTACACATTGCTCCTTTAAGCAGTGTGAACTGAAACTTAACCCTGCTTTGTGAGACAGAAAAGATAAGAACAGAGGAAAACATCTGATGTGTGCCCCATTATTTCTGAGTAGTACACCAGCATATGTAGTGACTGAAGCGCTGCTTTAGACCAGATGTTAGGTGTTATCTGTGACAAGACATGTGTCCTGAAAAAGAAAAAAAAAAAAAAGCCGACCACTCACTGAGGTGCCTGAAATCCGCTTTCCCCTCATTAAAAATGTCCGCTATACCGAGAGCAGTAAGAGGGCCTTGCAGATCCACGTCCGCCTCCGCTGTGAATCTACTCAGAGTCAGAGAATGAAATAGCAGAGAGAGAGAGAGAGAGAGAGAGAGAGAGAGAGAGAGAGAGAGAGAGAGAGAGAGAGAGAGAGAGAGAGAGAGAGAAAGAGAGAGAGAGACAGAGACAGAGAGACAGAGAGAGAGAGTGAAAGAGAGAGAGAGACAGAGAAAGAGAGAGAGAGAGAGAGAGAGAGAGAGAGAAAGAGAGAGAGAGTGAAAGAGAGAGACAGAGAGAGACAGAGAGTGAGTAAGAGAGAGAGACAGAGAGAGAGAGTGAGTAAGAGAGAGAGAGACAGAGAGAGAGAAAGACAGAGAGACAGAGACAGAGAGACAGAGACAAAGAGAGAGAGAGAGCGAGCGAGCGAGAGAGAGAGAGACAAAGAGAGAGAGACAGAGACAAAGAGAGAGAGAGAGAGAGAGAGAGAGAGAGAGAGAGACAGAGACAGAGACAGAGAGAGAGAGAGAGACAGAGACAGAGAGAGATAGAGACAGAGAGAGTGAGAGAGAGAGAGAGAGAGAGAGACAGAGAGAGAGAGAGAGAGAGAGAGAGAGAGAGAGAGAGAGAGAGGAGAGAGAGAGAGATGCAAAGGAGAGAGAGAGATCTGAGGAGAGAGAGAGAGAGAGAGAGAGAGAGAGAGAGAGAGAGAGAGAGAGAGAGAGAGAGAGAGAGAGAGAGAGAGAGAGAGATGTAAGAGCAGTAAGAGCTCACCAGCTTGCATAAGACTTCACCAGTACACGTCTATATGATTAAAGGCCTGTAGGTGGAGCTATATTCAAGGCTGTGCTTACTTTGGAAGCAGCAGGCGGACCTTCCCCTGACGCATCACTTTGCTCCAACTCTGCACCGTTGCTGTTGAGAGGTGAGGCAGGATGGCTGCCAGGGGTGTGGTCTCCTCAAAAGGCAAAGCAACAAACATGCTCACGCTGTTACCGTGGTAAGGCAGCTCTATAACCCTGTACTTCACCCCGTCAGGAGTACTCGGCACACCTGAGTAGAAGAAAGGAAGGAGCATTAAAGCAGTCCCACATACCACACGCAGCAGGTGTTCAACAAACTATGATCACTGAACACTAAAGAGGAACAGTATGTCGTCTGCACTGTACGCAGTGGGTTCATGCATATGGTCACTTTACCCTTCGTTTTTAATGTTAATTAATGTAAATATTAATGTAAAGACTTCTTATTCAGAACAGCGTCTAACAGGGATGTGTGGAAACTCTTCAGTTTGTCTTTGTGAACTACAAACAGCTCATAAAACCAGTCACCAATGTTGAAGACGGAAAGTTGGGACATCATGGGCACTTTGTAGGTTTTTCCGTCTCCACCTGTGAAGCTCCTCATCTTGGTGCTCTGGGGTTGGAAGCGTGACTTCCACAGACCTTTAAAGTAGATGGAGTTCACCGCCACCAGGCGCGTCAGAGCCGGGTCCAACATGTCCGGCTGCACCAGACTCTGGATGTGGCCTGTAAGAGAAACGTGTATAGAGAAAACTGAACACAGGAGCTGGATGTTTCACAGGCATAAGTCCAAAATCATGTTGATAATTCTAAATAATACTGGCACCTGTAAGAGTAGACTTTATTACTGTCCATTTTATCTTAATTTTTATTTATTTGATTTTATATTACTTTATCTTCCATGGACAAATATGTTTCAGCTACTTCAGTTTTTCTATTTTTATTTATTCATATTTACAGACCATATTTATTGGATTATTCAATGTTAAAAATGTAACAGTTTATCAGTAATATCTTTGATGTCTGACCGCTGTGGGCCAGACACTCGATATGAGCAGGCCTTCCCAGGGTTTGGCTGAATACCCTGCTCTAGCATCTAATCAAGCCAAACACATTACTGGGTGGGAACTACAAGTTCTCTGATGTTGCTATTACTCCCTGAAGTGGTTAGACTCATTTCCTTAAGCAGAGAGAGCTACCCTTTAAACTGGCATCCACTCAAAGCCCATTTCATCCTCCTTACAATACAATATATAGAAGGGTCCAGCCTTCTCCTAGGCCCCAACGATGGAAAGTGACTCTTGGAACAATGGGGAGATCTCTCCAAACGTTCTGGATATGACTGTTCGAAGGAACATATTCAGGAACAGGAGAATAATCGAGCTGGGTTCCCTCTCAGATCTAGTAGAACTTCAGAGTTTGTATTCTATGTAACTCAAGAGTTAATATTAAAACGAGGCCAGCCCATACATGAGGTCACAGGCTGCGCGATAGTGTGCCATACCCTTCGTTCTGTTCTTGACCCAATCGTTGATAACACCTGCAGCCTGCTGTGGGTCACTGTAGTCCAGGGGGTTGCTATCAGCCTGGAAATTGTCCCTGTTGGCAGCCAGGAAATCTTCCTGCATGGCGAAGCCTTCCTGAGGGAAAAGTGCGTTGGCGATGGTTAAGAGGTCGGCGTTCGACTTGGACGTCAAGGTCTTATGTAGCTTCTGCAGCATCTTATAGGGACCTAAAAAAAAAGAGCATAGCTTTTAGCCTAGCTGTCAACTTACCATCACCGAACCTAGCCACACGACTGAACACTCGGGCATGTGTTTACCCAGAACAGAGGTGGACAGTCTAGTTCTGGAGTTAACAACCTCATTCACAATCACCTAAACGCCGATTCCCTGGGCTATCAAACTTTTTACTGGCTAAGGTTTCAAACGAGGCTATGCAAGCCAAATTCTGGACTTTCATCTGCAACCGTCTGGGATCAGATTAAACATGACACTGGCTACCACATTAATGTAATGTCTGTTTTAGGAACCTAAGATTTAAGATTTAACCTAACATTTAAAATTAACTGTCCGCATTTGTGAAAGTGAAACACCACATACACCTCACTAGTGAACACACGGTTAAGAATATAAATTCCGTATCTAATTGCACAGGGATGTGGAGAGTAAAACACTGGGCAGGGGAACACACTCACTACTCGAACAGAACGCCAGCAGTGGTCCCAACAGAAAAAGACAGTGATGCCACTGTCCTAATCTTTAATTCTGCTCCACCTCGTTACGTTCATAAATCAGATTATCAAAGTATTACCAGGCTCCAGGTGAAGAGCAATACCTGGACACACACACTAGGGGGCAGTGAGCACACTTACCCGGAGCGGTGGGCAGACCTATCCACGGCGCCCGGGGAGCAGTTAGTTGCCTTGCTCAAGGGCACCTCAGTCGTTACTGTCCGTTCAGGGAATCGAACTGGCGACCCTCCTGTCACAAAGCTGGTTCCTTAACCTCCAGCCCACGACTGCCCCCTATATAGAACCCCCCTAATAGAACCTGAATTCACTACGACAGCACAGAGACGTTACGGAGGCAGGACCTTACTGAGCCGACTGCTCAAAGCACCCAGGTAGACAAAGGACAAACTGGGGTTCCACACACTTTATCTAGGAAGAGCCGTGGGATCCGTCTCAAAAATGGTCTGATCTTGAAGCAGGCATAACTTTGCGACAGGACTCTCTGGGGTATTGCTCTTCACCTGGAGTCTGGTAATACTTTGATAATCTGATTTATGAACGTAACGAGGTGGAGCAGAATTAAAGATAAGGACAGTGGCATCACTGCTGGCGTTCTGGCATGCGAGTATTCTAATGCCCCACAGAAGCAGTCTGCCCAGTGTGAATTTATCTCCAGCATCCCTGTGCATAGATAGAAATGATATTTCTTAACCGTGGCTCACAGCAGGACATGGTTTGGGGCCAGCACTAAAAGAACGCTGGGGCCGTCTGACTACTGGAGCATCTACAGGCCACTATCCACAGGCAGGGCTTTTTTCTACTACCCAACAGACAGAGCGAACAGAGAACTTCCCTAACCGCAGATTTTCTTTTACAGTGCTGAAAACTGTGGCTGCTTTATTGGTGTATAGGTTTAATAATTAAACAACTGGATGCTTTGTCGCTTCAGGCATTGACCGTCCGCTCACTCTCAATGCATCTTCCTCAAACCTCTAGGTGTCAGTGCCGCCGGATTTCCTGCAGAGCTCTCATACTTCCATTGTAAAGATTCAGAGGCTGCCCAAATGAGAGAGAGGTTTCGAGTCATGGGGCACCCTTCTCTACATAATCCAACACCGCTACACGGTCTGTCCGAAAGATGGGCTCTGCTAGATCAGCTCACTGCGCAGCAGTTCTTGTTGTCAGTCCCATGCTCTGGGGACTCACGTCTCTGGAGTTCTGTCCATCAGGTCAGTGTTGCGTCATCAGGTGGTACGTCACAGTCCCAAATCTATCCTCGGGAGCCAAGGCCAAGCCAGCCAACTCACCCATCTCAGCTCATTTCTCCACAGTTTCTTCAGCCCCATTTTCCTTTACAGGGGTCTCACAGAGTGAGCTTTACTGGCAACAAACATGGGAGTCAAAATTCAAACGGTTCACAGACAGAATCAAGAACTGACTGTGTCTGTCCCTGTACACCAACCAATTCCTCATTCCACAGGGAGCAAACTACTGTCCAACATCAAGTCTCTAGCTGCAGTGGCTCGTTCTTCTTATGGGATGGACTCCAAGTCTCTACTGCTACTCATCCACAGCGCTCAACTGAAGCCACCCCTTTCACAGAGAGCTCTAACATTCCCTGGAAGAATAACTGCCCGCTGTCCTGTAGCCACTGATGTCAGACAGACAGATATTTGTCAAGTGTTTCTGAGCTGATCTCAGTCAGCAGACCTTCAGTGGTTCTTCCAGCGGTGTAACACGCACAGCTTAGCGATTCCGTCTGCCTGCGGGCCGGCGAAGAAAGTGTAGGCGGTCTGTGTTCTCCTTCAGGCCTCTAACCTGATAAAACATATTACCTCAGATTCAGTATCGGCCACCATGGGAGCTGGCTGTGGTCTAAATCTGATCAGATCTATAATACCGTGTACAGGCCAGGTCCTTTTGGTCTGTTCACCACCCAACAAGGCACCATCTCCAAAGCAACAGAAGAGCACTAGAGGCCCGTGTATCAGACTCCGCCCCAGCAGTACGATCTGCTTTGACCATATGGAGAAGGTATTTAAAGGAGTGGTCAGAACATGTCAGTCTTTCCCTGTAGCTTCCACACGGGTGGTCCCGGGTAAACGATCATTCCCTTTTATTCCTCTGCTTTTCTGGTTTCAAGGCAAACAAGGCTTCGGAAATGAATCCGCAAAATTCCCCACATTCCCTCTTTGAGACTTCCGTTATTTTGTCACCTCCAGCCAAATAGATGTCTGAGAATCCCTTGAGATCCCTTCTTTTCTACAACCCTTTCTAGAAGACCTGGTCTTCCTCATCCTTAGTGCTCAGATCACCAACAGTCCTGAACAGCAGGTCATTAACGTCTCAGGAACACCAGCCTATGACGTCCAGCAGGTCCTCAAACCTGCCTCTTCTTCCCTCGAGTCTTTAAAATCGAATGCTGTGCTTCCTCGTGCTCAGTTTAAAGGGGAGTTAAACTCCCACATGAATTCCCATATATGTGAGGTGGCCTATCTGTGAAGATCTGCAGACACGATGATTTAGCATGAGGGTGCCGAAGGAGGCAACTGTCATCTCGTTCTTGATGTTGGATTATCTTGTATAGATTTCAAAGGCAGGAACAGCTGGACATATCCCAACTCGGTGAAGACTTTGTGAGAGATGGAGGAAGGACCCTTTCCTTGTTTACGGGATCTTAGGAATGATCTCTGGGCTCATCCTTTATTCACATATAATCTCCAGCTTCTGAAACCGCTTGTGACAATCGTGCGCCCATACGTTCATCTAATACCTTCAGCCTGGCTGGTGATACAGATCCAGGTGCTGCTTCCAGCTCCACCTGTTCCCTTTAAGCTCAACTCTTCAGCCTCTGTTTTCTTCTTCAGGGCTCTTGTGCAGGCTAACAACGCTGCATGCTTTGCCTCTTTCGTCACAAGCTAATCACGGATTGAGTTACAGAGCTACCTCCCTCACTTCTACTTCCAGTGAATGTCATGGCTTCTGAAATGTGTTTACATGCCCCTCTATCATCACCACCATCACCATCATCATCATCATCATCATCGTGGTCCTTGTTACAGTCTTTACCATGATCTGCTCCAATCGTTTGTTTTAGCATCTGATCTCAGATCAGCTGAAGATCATCTTTAATGTCTTCTGACAAAAGCAGACACACGTCACTGAGAGCTCAGAAAACCCACATGACATTTCAGTGAAGTGGGTCGTCCTCCTCGGCAGTGCCTCTGGTGTTGAAATAAGGGTACTTATGTCATTATCAAAGAATTTGGCTAATATTTCCAATAAAGACGCAACTCATTTGGTGGAGGAGTTATTACTTCCAGAGAGGAGGAGGCTGACACAGGCTGCAGGCATTTTCCTGAGATTTTGAGATTTCAGACTGAAAGTGAAGTTCCTGGGCTCAGTTATGTTCACTGTCTGTAGTGATATCACAGCAGTATAGCAGTAATATCACAAACACTAAGGTCAAAACAAATCCACCCCGAAATCTTTCATTTTACCTGTATGTACAGTTTCTGCATTCAGTGGCGAAACAACAGACATCAGTGGACCACATTCAATGCAGCTCTTGTCAAGCTTGCTCCTCTTTGAAACTGAAAAGATCACTCCACCAAACAGTTAATCAATCAATCAATGACTTCATGGACAGAACGGAAAGTAACAACAATGTGAGAATGAGTTCAATTCTCCTTTTTAAATTCTCATGACGATCTGGTACACCGATAGCCTAAAAAATGACTCTGCTTGGTGACGAGCAGTTGAATATCTTTTACTCAATTACTTTGATTGAAAGAATCATTTGTTGAATAGGTTGAATAAACCTAATTCATGTAACAAAGTAGAGTATTTTTTTAGGTCAGACCAATAGAAACACTTTTTACAGTGTGAAGACGGAAACTACGGAAAAAAATAGAAATGAATTTAAATAAACTGGAAGACCCTAACAAGCGTCAGGATTCCCTTTCAAATCTAGGCCCTGATAATGAACATATTCTCAAACACACATCCCTTTTACACATTATTATTACATCAAAGTTATACAAAAAAATATTTGCATTTACCCAGTTTAATTTGTATATATACACGGTAATTTAATTAGTAAAACAGTAACACATGCCATAGGTAATTTTTCTAATCCTTAACCCTGCTGTATCACGGTAAGATTCAGTGTACCATGATACTTGGGAACTTACAAACGCTATGATTTTTACGCGGATTTTCCAAAATATTTATCCAGAAAAATAATGAGACTTATACTTTCAACTTCAGTCGCTCAAAAGGTGGGTGGTCCTTGTTCGGCTTTACCGTACCTCACGTTTATATTAGTGTTTCTGAAATAAAACGATCGGCGTTATAAAGCCTTAAAAATGGGAAAGAAATGTGTGATATATATAAATAACGGTGATATTTTGTCATTCTCCTCAGCTTTCTGCGCCCTGGGCTGAAGAAGGAGCTGTGGGAAGCTTAGTAAGTGGGTGAAGCAGCCTCAAACAGTCCTTCCTTCGGGTCAGATCATCAAAAGAATAACCAAGCTGCCGGCCAGCGGAAATTCTAGCCTGAAGTTTGAAGCCCATTATCTGAATAAATAAAGACAGGTTTGCACAACATCCCCAACAGGTTCCTCATACGTGTGTACTGGATAGGTGGGAACGGTACCCTGCCATTCGAATGACTATGGAGAATAACAGTCCTTGAGATTAGAGTCATTTTTAGTGGTTTGCTGTGAAGTAATTCAGAGAAATCTGCAGACTCTGGCTTTCTTTACAGTGATAGTGACTGGAAACCAGAGTCACCATGTCTACAGGCTTGCACTGCCAGACACCCTAGGGGGAGTCTGGTACCCTTCATCACTTAATGTGGCCAAAAACAGCCCAGTCCTGCAGAAACGAAACACGAGGGACACGCAAAACAAACAATCGCAAGCCTCCTACACGGAGTCACGTCAAAGACAGTCCATAGGAAAACACAGGAGGCATGTGATGAGCGGAGCACCTGTAGTTGATACTACCATTCGCTAAGCTGAAGTTCCCATTGGACCAGCGCACAACGATACACAGAGGAATGCACTACATGGCAGTGTGGATAGCCAATCAGAATGCAGTGTGACAGTGTGGCCAGGTTAACACAGTGAAGGCATGTGGGCGGAGCATCTGGGGCTGAGACTGCCAGGTCTACAACACAAATATAGCCATTTCCAAAACCTATTTAACCTATTCAAAACCAGCAGTGAACCTAAAGCTTTCGGTGGAGCTTCCCTTTACCATGCACACCATATGTGGAAGGTGATAGTTAGTGATATGATGGTTTCATGTAACACATTACGGTGCACCCTTAAAGTTGCCGGCACAGGCCACCAACTGCACTCGAGCAGCTTGTACAATCTCCATTAAACAGTACTGCCGATAGAACAGCACCTTTCTGCGCAGGTGCACAAGGGCCTGAGGTTACCATATCCTGTACCCAGCATGGCCTAGACGGCACAAAGCTCCCCAGGATCCAACCTTAGGAGGAGTTCAAGTGATGCTTGTGATCCAGAACTACTCGTCCCACATTACGACCCGTCCAAAGTCCCAACATCTGCGGTGGAGCCTTCCCAGAAAAGGGGGACGAACCACCTATTAGGACCCTTCAGTGCAGAAGACAAGCAGGTGCCCACAAACTGCTGGACAGGTGCTGTGTCCGAGTAAAGATCTTACTGGAAGGCCTTCCCCAGGGTAAAGATAAAGATCCTCCTCTCACCTTTCTTCCTATATTTGAGTCCTGAGAGGAGCTGGCGCTTGGTGTTGCCGTGGGCTCCCGGCAGGAGCATGCCTAGGATGGAGGCCACACCGTGGGGGGAGAGGACCACGTTTTCCTGTGGCTTTTCCTGGACCGCTCGCAGGAACACTTGCAAACCCAGGTTAGAGCCTCTCTCGCCATACGTCTGAGGGACTGACTCCGACAGAGCTCCGCAGAACGTACACAGAGTCAGCAACACAGACGTGCAAAGCACCCACGCGGAAGACATGGTGAGGGAGCGGCCTCTCGGGGGCTCTGACCTGGGGGAAGGAAAAAGAGAGAGATTATCTTCCTTAACGTTAGTATTCTATATCCGTGGATAGACTGTGTGTACAGGTGGTTACACGACAACAACAGATCATTCCTATTTAATATTTTACCTAAAGGACTGCGCCAATTTCAGTTAAGCTGGACTAACTGTCTAACGACGACACACACTGTCACACTGCCCAGCCCCAGAATGAAGCAAGGAGCCATGTGGAAGCTACAGAGGGATCTATTAGCAGAGAGAGAATATAATACACACATCTCTGTTTTCATTAGCGTGTAATTATTACTGTAACTACAAACTGCCGTGTTTTATGTTTGCTCAGAATAAGGACAGTATAACAATAAGCAAAAAAATGCTAAATATATAATCCTCGCCTTCAGTGAAGTATAAAACATCGGCCAACCACAGAAAACCTGATCAATGAGTGATCAGTAGGCTAAAATAGGTTGGAGGTTACATATTGCTCCTTTAAATTAATAAGAGGTTAAACACCGCTCCTATTAACGAAAAAGAAGTTACATACTGCTCTGTTAAATTAAAGAGGTAACATACTGCTCCTTTAAATTGAACAGAGTTTACATACTACTCTGTTAAATTAAAAATAGGTTACATACTGCTCTGTTAAATTGAACAGAGATTGCATACTGCTCCTGTAAATTGAACAGAGGTTGCATACTGCTCCTTTAAATTGAACAGAGGTTGCATACTGCTCCTTTAAATTGAACAGAGGTTGCATACTGCTCCTTTAAATTGAACAGAGGTTGCATACTGCTCCTTTAAATTGAACAGAGGTTACATACTGCTCTGTTAAATAAAAAATAGGTTACATACTGCTCCTTTAAATTGAACAGAGGTTGCATACTGCTCCTTTAAATTGAACAGAGGTTGCATACTGCTCTGTTAACTTAAAAAGAGGTTACATACTGCTCCTTTAAATAAAAAAATAGGTTTCATGCTGCTCCTTTAAACTGAAATTCTGTGGCTTTCACAATTAAGCCCACATGACTCATGAGTGACGCATGAAAAATCATTATTCAAACGTCTTTGTAAACATGACCACTTGTCAGGGCGGCTATTTCACAAGACATGCTGTTATCACAGATGAACACTGGCTTTAACCACAGCACATGACTCAAAGTCCTGGTAGAAACTGCAGCACCCTTCGGCATTTTTGGGCCTGGCCTCCCTCATATGCACAAGCACTCACGGCCTATTCATAGTATTTCTATTAGTTTCTCTCTGTGAGAAATACAGCTGGTCTGAGGACCGATGAAAGCGCTCTCTCTCTCTCTCTCTCTCGGCTAGTACACTCATGTCATTCAGGATGTGTATCTACTTGTCTTGTTTACTCACACACTCACTCACTCACTCACTCTCCTAATTATTATTCTCAGAAGCGCTGCATCTTCCCCTACTAACGTCTTTTCACACTGCAGCCTCGTAACAGCCCCAAGGCTATCTATCTATTTTGCCAAGCGCTTTATTAGGAACACCTCCCTACTTCTTCACCTATAACCCACTCTATCAGCTCCACTGACCATACAGGACACTCTGTAGGTGTACAGGGCCAGACTGTAGTCCATCTGTTTCTCTGTGTACTGTATTACCCTGTTCTTCAGGTCAGGACCCCCACAGGACCACCACAGAGGAGGCACTATCAGCACTGCAGTGACACTAATGCGGTGGTGGTGTGTTAGCGTGTGTTCAAAGACAATTCAGAGAGCAGTGCAAGCGCAAGCTGCTTCCTGAGCGGTACAGTAAAGAGACAACAGTCAAGCCGCCAGAGTCCTTTCTTAACTGCCAGAGCAGAAAACTGTTGGGCCTCGAACGATACACTATCGTCTTTCATTCCAGCAGAGCCGACGGAGCAGCTTCTACGGTGAGTTTTTACGAAGGACTGCACGTTTACAGTCTAGGCTTCTCAGTACACTGCCTTGCACTGATGAGTACTGTACGGAAAGTGTGCTAAAGTCATATACTAACTGTGTGTTAATGTGCTAAATATAATCATTAGTCCTATTAAACATATACTTAACTAGAACTAATCATACTTAGCTGTACTATTCTGAGACGCCACTTAGATTTATTTAGCCCACAAAACAATAATGTGCTTGAAATGTATTTGCTGGTATTAAAGTACATTTCTAAGTACATGTGTTAAATTCACTGAAGAACTGCTGTGGTCACATGTACTTGTTGCTATTATTACATTTTAAATATTTAGCATTTGTGTTATTAGCACACAAAATAATAATATGCTTGAAATGTATTTGTTGGTATTAAGGTACATTTATAGTACATTAAAATAGACTTTATACACACACACACATACATACACACACACACACACACACACATACATACATACATATACACACACATACATACATACATACATATACACACACACACACACACACACTCTCACACACACACAGACATACACACACACACACACACACACACACACACACACATACATACATACATACATACATACATACATACATACATACATACATACATACATACATACACACACACACACACACATACATACACACATACATACATACACACACATACATCTACACACCTCACACACAGACACACTCCCACACACACAGATACATACACACACATACACACACACCATCTACACACACACACACACACACACACACACACACATACACACACACACACACACACACACACACACACATACATACACACACACACACATACATACACACATACACACACACACACACACACACACACACTCACAGACATACACACACACACACACACACACACACATACACACTCACACACTCTCACACACACACTCACTCACAAACACACATACATATACACACACACACACATACGCGCACACACATACATACACACACACACACATACATACATACATACATACATACATACATACATACACACACACACACACTCTCACACACACACAGACATACATACACACACACACACACACACTCACACACTCTCACACACTCTCACACACTCTCACACACACACACTCACTCACAAACACACATACATATACACACACACACACACATACGCACACACATACATACACACACACACACACTCACTCACAAACACACATACATACACACATACACATACACACACACACTCACACACTCACACACATACACACACACTCACACTCACACACACACACACTCACACTCACACACACACACACTCACACACCTGTGGTGCGCCTAAGTCAGATACGAATTTGCGAGATCTGGTTCCCTGTAGGATAAAAATGAAACCCCTGGCTCGTCATGCTCTGCTGACCGGTCTGGCTTCCTCGCCGATTAGCCACTGGCTGCAGAGCCTTTCCTTCCCCTATGGTTTATTCATGACACCATCAGTTGACTCCGAAAATGCAACTCCTAGTGTCCAACAGAGTGGACAGTGAGTGGACACAGTGTCCAAACACTCCAGCAGCACTGCTGTGTCTGATCCACTCACACCAGCACCGCACACACTAACACACCACCACCACGTCAGTGTCACTGCAGTGCTGAGAATGATCCACCACCCACATACTACCTGCTCTGTGGGGGTCCTGTGGGGGTCCTGACCATTGAAGAACAGGCTGAAAGGGGGATAACAGAGGATGCACAAATCCAGACGCACTACAGTCAGTAACTGTAGAACTACCAAGTGCTCCTATATGGTAAGTGGAGCTGAAAATGGACTGTGAGTGCAGATGCAGGAGGGTGGGCTTACTGCTAGGGCTGATCACACAGTCTCCTCTTGTTCCTTGGATATTACTCTAGAGCTGTCCCACTCACTCACTTACTCACTCACTCAGTCAGTCAGTCAGTCTCTGGCTATTGAGTTTCTTGTCACACTGCCTTGCAGCTCTGGAATTTACTCAGCTGAACAAGCGCTGTGAACACGTCCTATCTCAGCACAGCCGGCCAGATCATATACTGACCACTGAGGAACAGTGGGAATCGACGTCCCTGCACTGCAGCAAGTGAAGGAGCTCAAAGGAGAGAATGAGACGAAGGCTTCAGCAGGAGGGGACTGTGTGTCCTGCGCGCTGGAGCTCGCTGCTGCTTCACTGCGCTGTGCTGTAGTAAACGCTGAGATGAGCTTCAGGATGAGCTTCAAAACACAGGCGTAACGCGAGCGCCTTTTCATCCACTACAGCTAAAATCATTCCCGATCACAGAAACCAGCGAGTCCAGGCTCAGAGAGCCACATCACAGACACAACAGGAACTAAGTTTACCCACCTGCTCCTCAAAGAAACCCGGACACACAGTGGAACTTGTTGCTTCCCGGACCTGTTTCTGTTGGCGATCCGCACCGCGTTGGTTTCGAGGCGCTACCCCTCCCCGGTTTATTTTGGTCGGGGTCTAAAGCTCCGGACTCCGCCTCCCTACTGGAATCCAGCCGCCCTCCATCCTAACGCTGCGCGTGGGTTTCTGCGTGCGCCGCCATTAGATGGTTAGCGGTAAAGATTCACAGGGCGTTCACTTAGACAAACCGCTCCCGCACTCTGGAACAAATATCAACGATGTTCATAAAACCTCCTTTAAAAGTGGATCATAAACTTGACTTATCTTTTAAATAATAGGATTCTGGTTGCCAGTTTCTTTTAATAAGTAGTTTATTGTTACTCCAATTTCAACGTTTGTTTGGCCTGCCTAGCGGTTGTCACTACAGGTTCTGTTACAAAGCAGCTTTACAGGCAGGAATATTGGTCTTCTAACAAACTGTCCCACCGAGCATGAGGAGTGAGAAGGAAACTCGGCGTACTGGGAAAACCCCTTCTGTAATCAAACCTCTTTGAAAACAGAGCCGGTTGGTTTACACAGGCCTCTGTTAGACTTTCTTTGCGGTGAGTATACACCAAGGAGTCGGCTCCATGCATTTCGGCTCTTAGAGTCAATGGCCAAGAGTCGACTCCCAATCCCAGACGTGCTGAAGTCGAGTTCTTTGGAATCGACTCCCCATCATTAGACGCGAGATCGGTGCTCACACACTGCACGTCAAACGCAGCCGAAACAACAAGCTCTCTCTAAAGACAAATTCTAAGAAGCTTCAGAGACCCCGAGCAAAACACAGTGACTGGTTATATGTAGTGCACCGCGTAGGAGATAAACTAGTGGATCTAGCACCTAAAACACCATCATGTGTCCAATAAATGTCCCTCTAGGACTCGGCCGTGTGTACACAATTCCATACTGGAAAAATAATGCACTTTTTTAAAGCTGAACTTACATAATGCACCATATAAGAAGGAGATGGGTGTGGTCAAATTCAGGTACTGATAAACCACGTTACAGCCGTTTAGCTAACTCTGCTACAATTGTAATTGGTTAGTAAAAGCCGTAACACTAAACATGGCGTCTGTTTACAGATAAAGTTCCCGCCTTTTAAGAGAGTGAGCCAATCAGCTTGCTGGTTCCGCCGCGAGCGTGGAAGCTCGATACTTCGACACGAGTGACGGAAACCTTTCCAGGTTGTGGTGATCTGCGCGTGCGCAGTATCAGGAACAACTCCATAAACTCCGCCCCTTTGTTGTGTTTTACTGAGCCTAATGCTGCAGTGAGATTTTTCTGATCGGATTTTTTCAGTGATTTTAAATATGTGCTCAAAACCTTTACTCTGATCTCACTTTCGAGCACTTTGCGCCCCCGTCATCCAAAGGGACGGGAGACTTGCAAAGATGGCGGCCGGGAGAACAGGGTGTGTAGAGATAAACACCAGTAATGCCCGCTGACATTTCGGTTCCTTGGAAATGGAGTGACGTGTGCCAACATCCCCGTCACGGCAGACCATTATTTTCGTTGTTAATGCTTAGTCAATCAAAACTGTTATATATCCGTTTAGTCGTTTACCAATGGGACCACCCAGATTAGTGTCCTAACTGGTTTTAATCTCCTCTAACAGATTTTAAATACAAACGTGGGTTTGGAAGTAAAAGAGAATAGTGGTCGAAGTGGTCTATGTTGATGTTGGTAAAATAGTACTCAATCTTAAATAATTAGATTTCTTTGGGAACTACTTTATCTTAGAACACAGTTCATATATCCCTCCGCTATAAATGTCCAGATAGCAAACATATAACATGTATCTGTCCTCAGTCCCCACTGACTATATGCCACTGCTGCTCATCCCTCGGACCACCCAGATTATTTTCCTAACTAGTTTTACTTTCCTCTCGCAGGTTTTAAATGTGCAGAGACCTTAATTTAGATTTAAAGGGTAGATATCAAAGGTTTACTAAAATATTTGGTTGGAAATGTTGTTGCTGCTGATACTGAGCTAGATGAACATTATTGCAGAGCTAATTTACAAAGGATGAGGAAAGAAAGAAATTATGGAAACTAAATCTATAATTTGGACAGTCAATGTAAAATTTAGTTAAAGTAATTTTCTCAAATACTCTTTAACCACCAGTGAACTGCCCAGAATACGCTGAGCAAAACTCCAGTGGACCACCAGCTTTGCCGTTAGTGGGACAACAGTGGTCCACTAGCCTCTCGCTATCGGGGTGGGTTAAAATAAATGAATTTAAATACATCTTGGGCCAACAGTTAATGACAAAACCATCATAAAACAAGGTCTCAGACATTAGTTTAGCATATCCATACCCAAATAGCAAAATTGTGTTGGCCGAAATCTGATCGATAGCACTTAGATTGGCCGCTAAGGTGTGTGCCAGATACACATATGGGCTACAAGTGCCCAAAGCAGGCAACTCTGCCGGATCTGTGCCAGAAGTGGGCCAGATCTGTTTGAGAAGAGGGTGGCCAAATGCATGTTTTAAATTTGTGGACCAGCTTTGGCTCACCGTGGATTGCCTGTGCCAACAGTGGGCCAGCAGTGCCATAGCGTTGCCCGATATCGCCGTCATAACTTTCTACTTTCTGCGAGGGAGCTTCTAGAAGTGGACGTCCGGTTCCCTTCACTACCGCTGTAAACAATTCTGCCTTGGATATGTTTGTCCAGCACATGGCATTTCACTGCTCACTGAACCACTCTGAAAGACCTTTCTGTTGACTTGTTAACCATTCCATTATGTCAGAAGTGTTCTCCTGTACGTCAAATAACCATCTGTAGCGTCCTGAAGATGCAGGTCTAATAGGAGTGTAGGACCTTTTTAGGGCACTAAATGCGTTTATTCTTACCGTTATGTGTGTAATAGCCACACTCTGAAATAGTAGTTTAAGAGCTCTTAGGTGGGCGGCTAATCACACAGTGGTCAAGACAAGGTACAGAGGGTACAGTCCAGGGGCTGGTATGAATCTGTAGGGAAAAAAACATCTTCTGTAAACAGGAAATTACACCCAGCCTGAATGACGAAATTCTAATTGTGCATAGACTCATGCACTAAATATAGTATTTTAGAGACACCAGAACGGACTGTAACCACCCAGCACTGGAACATACACATAACAGTGGTGGTTTTCCCACTGCGGCTGCAGACGGAAAGAGAGTACCGTGTTTTACCATCTGTGATTTCAGAGCAGCAAACTACATGACGTCGCCTCTCCATTAGCTGATGAAAATACAGCCCGCTTCTAGACGAGACCAAAGGGGTCTTTGCTACTATTCTGCTTTATAGCACCCTGAATGGCCATGTCCTTTAGTAGAAACGCTTTATAATAAGCTCACCTGTGACTGAAACGTGCCTACTAGCATGTAATGTCTCCACCAGCACCAGTAACAGCTGGGACTGGATTGGGCATGTACTGGACAAGTTTCTGGATGTAGCCACATCAGTGTTCAGACACTCTTACATCAGAGAACTGGTCCAGATGTGGTGGAGGCCTTCCCTGGCACAGTTCCGAGGAGAATTCCCTGTAGACTGGGATTGTATCCACTGCTGGTAGACCCGTATGACCGTACGCTTCCATACACCTGCAGATTCAGCTACTTCCTCCACACTATGGTCTTTGGCCACGCCCACATGCAGTCCCTCCTTTTAGCCAATCATTAACATCTGCTCTGGAGCCATTTTCCACACATGGAACGAGACATTCCCTGCACTGTAGCACCTCTTCCCAATCTATGGATCCCGTCACTCACACCCCACAGGAGTTTATAGCCCCATCATCCTCGTACAAATCTAAAGTTTCAGTGGTATAAGTATACCTTAGTTGTATAGCTGCAGAAAACTATTTCGAAAGTTGAAAGAATCTAACAGTTATTGAAATGAATAACTTATTATTCGGTTATTCACTCTATTACCAAACAACACTTGTTTGCTAATTAATAATCAAAACAGATTTACCTTCACTGTTTTTGCTTTTTCCTTTTTACTGTGAAAATTTAAAACCAAAAATGTGCAAGCCAGCCACAATTAAATATAACGAAATTAAATCAGTTTCCCATTAAACAAACAAAAAAATCTAAATTTAGCATCATGCATTTCCAGGCTTTGTGCTGTTTGTCTACATTCTGCTGCAATTTAAATAAAGGAAATGAAGTTACCAACTAATTTATTATTTAATTAGTTGCTAACCAGTTTGTTTATTAGTTTATTCGTTATCTATTTTAGTTGACTAAGCTGATGAGTCATTTCCTCTCGTGCGTATTCCATAGTATCACCACTTTCTATTGCATACATTACATATCCTGCCATAACGTCAGGCTTTTATTCTATTCTTCTATTTTAAAAAATGTGGTTGTGAAATGGTACAAATATGCACCATTGCTATTATCATTATTATTATTATTTATATTACTATTATTTATATTATCGAAGGTGCACAACTGGACCATTGAGAGCTGTGTGTACTTGTATGGCACCCTTCAGTTTTCTTGATCATGTACACAACTGCGCACATACGGACAATGTCCTCTGGATTAGAGCTCAGGTTTATAATAGTCCGACTGAAACAGCCACGGCGAAGTGCTGATTCCCTTTCCTGTTTGTTGATTTCCATTGGTGTTTAGATTCTTGTCATGTTGAAACTTGAAGTGTCCTCAAAGGCAACTCAGGGAAAAAAACACATTTCAATGTATTCCTCCAGAACAACACAGGCTCTCGTCTGGCAACCATGCCGAATGGTTTTGAAATGGAATGACGAAATGCAGACAGCGCAACAGAACTGCTCCAGTGGGATGGTGTAATGACGTATGCATAGGCACTAGGGCTGGGTATCCAAACCCCTTCATTATTTCATTCATCCATGCCTTAAATTAGGCTGCCATTACTGAAGAAATACATCTGTAAGGACGCGGCCATCTGTCAGGACCTGTGCAACACAGCATCGTCATGTTAAAAGAATAGCTGCACAAACAGCTGCACCCAGGAGGAATCAGCCTACAGGAATGAACTTGGTGGGAAGGCTTGACATGCAAATGACTTGACCAAACAGCCACGACTGCAGACATTCAGCAAGCAGTGATGCCCATGAGTCATCCTGTTACTGCCAGCACCATCCACTGCCCTTAACCCCACATCCACATCACCAAAGACTGCAGTGGTGTCGTACCAGACTGTCATGGAGTGACTCAGAATGGCAGCGGGTCATCTTCAGTGACGAGTCCCGCTTTAGTCTTGGTGGAGACGCCCAACGAGTCCGTGTGTGGAGGCACCGTGGTCAGCACCGAGATGAACGGTCTGTAGTCACACGTCCAGAAGACCTGGTGTCCCTCCACCTCCACCCCTACCGCACCATCTGCAGGAACTGTGTGAGGATGTTCAAGTTGCATGGGATGGATTATCACAGGACACCATTAGGAACCTCTACAGCTCCATACCGAGACGTCTGGCGTGTTGGGTTAGCAAACACGGCGGCCCAACACCATACTGAGAGACAGACTTCTGTATGTGTAGCTCAATAAATATTGATCATATCAGTCTACATTTATTAAAATTTATTGGTAAACATTATCTTTCTTTGCAATAGTACTGCACTCCCACACCTCCTCCTGGGTGCAGCTATTCGTTTGATGATGAGTGTACCTGGAAGGTTGATCTCTAAATGAGGTTGCACCTCCAAAAGCAGTGGTGTGACTTTTAATCAACCAGAGCAAAGAACAAATTACACCATACAGCTGGATCCTGACATGGTTGTGCTCAACAGCAAATTCTTTATTGCATTAAAAATTACAAATCAATTTTCATCCGAACTCAGGGCATAGCTTCTTTGAAAGTTTAGCCAGAGCTGGACATGTATCACTCACACGTATGGCTTTAGATTTGGTTTTTAAACAGCACTTATTCTGTCCAACTGCCAGTCAACAAAACCAGGCACATGGCCAACAAACTGGAAACACAGTGGGCCGGTTCGCCGATGTATAAACACTGGCAATTCCTGTCCTGGAGAGCTGAGGTACAGCACAGGTGGGGGAAATTCCCGCTCAACCACACCTGCTAATGTCAGCCCTCCAGGACCAGAGCTGGTAATACAGAAAGTATAAACACACATATAAACGACTGCACTTCAAAGGAATGGGGGGTTGGGTTTGTCATTGCTTATCAAAAAGATCATTCAGCTCAGCTTCCAAATATGACTGTCATGGCTGTCCATCACTCCTGTAGCCATTTCTGAAGCAGAAGGAAGATCTGATCCCGTGCTGAAGTCAACTGAGGGAGGTCCTCGGCACGGGCGGGGTACATATTAGCACAATGAGCCGTACCTGAGAGAGAGAGAGAGAGAGAGAGAGAGAGAGAGAGAGAGAGAGAGAGAGAGAGAGAGAGAGAGAGAGAGAGAGAGAGAGAGAGAGAGAGAGAGAGAGACAGAGAGACACACACAGAGAGAGAGAGAGACACACACACAGAGAGAGAGAGAGAGACAGAGAGCGAGAGATAGAGAGAGAGATGGAATTTCCATGATCAGACACGCAGTCGGTTACTTTCAAGGAACTGAGAGCTCGTCACTGAGTAAATCTGAGGACGAGGAACGTCAGAGTGACTGACGTACCAGATGTTTTTTTAATTTTGGAAATTTCAGTGATTAGAGCGGTTTATTAAAGTGACTCATCAGCTCCCAGGGACAACGTTTCACAGGAAACGGCTACAGAGCCCTTACACATCCCACTCAGGACAATTAGTTTCATCCTGTTGTGCCACTGGCCACGTTAAACGGGACCACACCTAACTGTCGGAAATTTCATGGAATCATAACCACTCATGTCTGCTGAGCCATGCAGGATTTCATAACGTGCTCTCAGACGTGTGACAAGGATGGTAAGCAGGAAGGCCAGCAGTCAGAATTCCGCCCCTTTTCTCTTCCTGATTAACCGATTACGCAATAAACGCTCGTTAGAGCCCTCGTTAATAGACTTCTCAAAAATAAATAAATAAATAAATAAATGAATAAAGTAATAGCACCCAGAAGGAATGAATCTTGGTGGGTGGGTTTGGCATCATGAGACATGTGAATGGTTAAGTTTTGCGCTCTGCCTCACGTGTGACGTAAGAAAGGACGGGCCTGATGGCTGTACTGTCCTGTTGCGTGCGCTTTCCATTCTGACTCGTGCCGGTGTGTGTTGGTGTGGCGTATTAGCGAAGTGCTGCCTCACACAAGAGTTTAAAAGTAATTCAAACTGTTTGAAGAGTTTGAGAGGGGTCGCCTCATAGGGCTCTGGGAAATGTGCTGGTCTTACAGATGCTACCATAGGATACAAGACGGTGCGCACTAGTGACATTAAGGATCTGAGAGCCCTACATGAATCACGGAGAGAGGAAACTGGTGGATTGATAAACGTGCACGGAGCGACCCAACAGCCACAATTACGGACATTCACTGAGCCGCGATGTCCTCTATGAGTCATTCTGATAGAGCTATCACACCTGGCAGACGGCTACACGACGCAGGACTACACATACACAGACCGTTACCACGACTGTCCTGAACGCTACGTCACCGTCACCAAAGACTGCAGTGGTGTCGTACCAGACTGTCACGGAGTGACTCAGAATGGCACATGAGAATAGCACCAAGACATCCAGAAGACCTGGTGTCCCTCCACCTCTGCCCCTACCGCACCATCTGCAGGAACTGTGTGAGGATGTTCAAGCTGCATGGGATGGATTATCACAGGACACCATCAGGAACCTCTACAGCTCCATACCGAGACGTCTGGCGTGTTGGGTTAGCGAACACGGCGGCCCGACGCCATACTGAGAGACAGACTTCTGTATGTGTAGCTCAATAAATATTGATCATATCAGTCTAAATTTATCACCAGTTATTGATCCTGGTACCCTTAATCTTCCTTCCCAACAGCACCGCAGTCCCACACCTCCTTCTGGGTGCAGCTGTTCTTTTGACAATAAGTGTAAGCTAGCATCAAGAAACCCTGCTTTGTCAACAGGGACAATCGGACATTTCAATATAAACTGATGGAGTAAATGCAGCTTCTGAGAGGACGCAAAGACATGCAACTAGCTAGACTGTGATTTGATTGTACCTGAATACCAGGACTGTAAGTTTGCGTTACGAATGATTCATACACCACCTTCAAAACAGCGGCTGCCTTTCCTCTGCTGCTGCGGTACCTGCTGCTGTTGTGTCATGCTGGGACATGCTTCAGTCGCTTTGACTGAGTACTGGCATACAAAGAGCACCAGCAGGGACAGCACGACTAAAATAAGTAGAGAGACCCGATACGGAAAATCTACTCTGGGTCTAGTACTGTCGGGACCGCTCTACTTGAAGATGCATTAGCAGTTCTCTCTGTGCTGTATCGCATTGGCCTCCTTATTACACTCACTCAACTGAAACATACGCCGAGCAGCCATAACATTAAACCACCTCAGTGTATCTACACTATAACAGTGTACACAGAGAAACAGATGGACTACAGTCTGTAACTGTGCTCCTATATGGTCAACAGAGCTGATATAATGAACAGGGAGTGTAGATACAGTGTACCAGTGGTTTAAACACCGCTGCGTAACAAAGCATTAAGTAGCCAGATGGTACTTAAACTTAACATTATTGATGGTTTTATGTTACCATGCTTGTGGACGAACAGTTCTGTAGCTTTACAATAGCAAGAATACCTCTTTCATTCAGAACACTGAGCAAAGATCTTACAGCTAGTGATGCACCAATCTGGCAAACATTTTTGACACTAACACTGAACAGATTAGACAGATCTGGTATCAGCCAGACGCGACTATGGATACCGTTTCCTGGATGTGTCATTCCAAAATGCGCTACATATTAAATTCCGTCTGTATTGTTATTAAGAGAGCTCGACACACATGTAATATTAATGAATATTTACGGTATTTAGCTGACGCTCTTGTCCAGAGCGACTTACAATGAATTAAAGCGTCTTGCCCAAGGACTCTTATTGGTGTAGCACATGATCCAAAGTCAAGCAGATTTGTTGTATAGCAGATGTCAAGTGTACCATGGTTCTCAACAAAATGCTGCAGCATGCCAAAATAAAAGCCCCTTTAAAGCACAACGGCCCAGTCATTATCCAGCGTTCAGGTATCGGCATGGGTATCAGAATAGGTAGAGGGAGAGAAAGTCAAGCATTGTCTGAAAGTGAGTAAATAATTAGATCAAATCTTATTTCGGGTCATCTACCACATGCCCAGGTGTGACTCATGGGTTATTACAAAATATATGACAAAAATTGTAAATACATACAATAGATGTGATGTTTGCTAATAATTAGAATGAATGAGTCACACATCCGTTTATACCAGTGCCTCATCAGTCTACATTGTTGCTAACACTGTAAAGAATATGTGCATACACAGACATATACACTAAACAGTGCTCTTATGGACTCTGAGTAATCAGCGTACCCATATATACAGCCCAAGTACGCATGCACCTCAGTCCAGGGACTCTGAAACAATGATGAGTTTTTGGGCCTAGCAGAGATAAAGATGAATCTAAAATGAATTAAACCCACATGTTATAATGACCCATATGTGTACTCAACGGAACTCTACATGCATGCCTACCTTGTAACTGCTGACAGGCTGAACAGACTAGATGATGAACCAGTGAGGTGAGAATGTGAAGTGGTGCAGGTGCTGCTGGTCACACAACTTATAATAGCCACCTGAACACGAGTGACTTCTGACCTTTGATAAAGACTGCTGGGAGCTCGTCAGTGATGTTAGTGATCACTCCAAGGGCATGCCAGGGGTCAACGGAGCCGTTGGGGAAGACGATGCGTGTCGTTCTGATGTCATATCCTCCGTATTCCTCGTTGGTCTGCTGCACAGCGTCAGCCACCGAGAGATTCAAGTTGTAGATATCTGTACATTGCTGCAAGTGGTAGCTACAGAGAAAGAGAGAGAGCCAATCAGAGCGTGTAATCAGGTCAACACATGCACGAGGGGCCCCCAGGCAGAGAACGGTGGGGTTGTGTTTCGCAAGAGATGTGAGACAAATGACAGAAACAACAGACATAGAAACGCACAGAACCAGGAAACAACAACAACAACAACAACAACAACAACGCTAGTGATCTCACACGCGTTGGAGTGCCTTCACTTGCACAGGCGGACGACAGCTCCATTTGGTGAAGGGCTGTAACTTTGTTTATGGGAGTGTTTCAACCTGGGCCACCACGCCAGCGTTATCACACTCATGCTCAGTATGACATTCTCAACCTTCCCAATTTATGAAACATGCATTTTATACCTCACTAATTATCAACCCTGAGTCTTGACCTCAGAGTGTCCATTATTGCCTAAATGTGCTATTACCTCAGGCGGCGCAGTATGGCACAGTACTGTTACTAACCCAAATCTAGAACCATCCTGGTCCAGCATTGGTGTCAGTTTCACAGTCTGTAACTCCACCAGCTCCACTGGTATGTTCCCATTGGACACTCTGGCTGCCAGGATAAGAAGGGTAGAACAGAATTCACTATAGGCACTTAGTAATGATGTGGGTTACTTGGCAATGGAAATAAAATGACAGATCAACAACACTTTGTTGTTATTTCCACTGGCACGTAACCCATATCATTACTAAGTGGCCATAGTGAATTCAGTTCTACCCTTCCTATCATATAATATGATATATAATAGACACATTGTCAACAGGACAGTTGCACAAACAGTTGCACCCAGAACAAATCAGCCGATAGAAATGAAACTTGGGGGGAGGCTTAACACTGTTAGACACGTGAATGATTCAGGTTTCACGCTCAGCTGCGCACGTGACGTGAGCACAGACGGGTCTTACAACCAACAGCCACCGTTACAGACCTCCAGCGAGCAGTGGTGTCCTCCATGAGTCATCCTGTTAGTGCAGCACCATCGGCAGACGGCTGCACCACGCAGGACTACATGCACACAGACCGTTACCACGCCTGTCCTTAACACCACGTCACCGTCACCAAAGACTGCAGTGGTGTGGAGCCAAGCTGTGAAGGAGTGACTCCTCAGTGTGTATCTTGGTGGAGACGACCAAGTGAGGCACCGTGGTCAACGCCAAAATGAACCGTTTGTGGTAATGCATCACACGTCCAGAAGGCCTGGGGTCACTCCACCTCCACCCCTACCGCACAATGCTTCAATGGATGGAAGGATTACCGCAGGACACCATTAGGAACCTCGCCTCCAAAACTCCACAGCCTTTTCATCACACAATGTTCCTGGTGTTTGATCTTTTTGCGCTCTCACTCTCGGTCTCTGCTGAGATGGAAATTACTTGGAGAGAGTGACCAGGGTGAGAGGGGTCACCACCGCAACCATTACCCACCCTTTACATCATCCTAGATGAGTCAAGTTCTTAGAGGGGGCAGCCAATGTTTAGCCATCCAGTTCTACAAGCAGCCAAGAGTTGTCCCAAGCCGCCCACGCCCCACCCACGCACCCAAACAAGCCTGTGACCTGTTGGCCGCTTCCCCACAATGACAGCTGTGCCTCAGAATAAATCTTGTCTACGAACTGGACCCACGGTGACCCGCGTTCTGCAGACTCCCTGGTTTTTAATCTCGACTAAGAGCAGCACTGTGAGCTTTGGCTTGTGCGCAGCTGCTTGACCATGGACCCGCTTCAGGAAGCTCTACAGTTGTGTTGATGTTGCTTCTAGAAGCTGTCTGGAACTCTGGCGCAAGTAATGCAATAGAGGACAGGTGACCTTTTCCTGTTATGCTCTTCAGCACTTGGTAGCTCTGCTCTGTTTGTTTAGTAAAATTATTATTTATTACCTTATTTAATATTGACATATAAATTTATTAATGAAGATCAGCTCTTTCACCCTGCCAATAATATGTTAATAAATATAATTAAAAAAATATTAGTCATTTATTTTATTAATCAAACCATTTTTTTTTTGATGTATTTATTTATTTAATTTATTTTATTTATCCCATGAATGATAGAGGTGGGTAATATAATACTCACAATTTGTCACTCGTTACGTTTTTCCCCACCATACAGCTGACCAATTAGAACATAGAAGAAAACTGAGAATATTATGATTTTTATTCAGAATTTGTACATAACTGTGCGTCACTAAATCTTTATAATGAATCAGGCGGGTGGTCAGTGTTCTCCGGGAGAAGCATTCTGTGCTGTACTGTGACATCATTAACCACAATAACAGTATGTATTCCCTACTGCCCACCTCTACCTATACCTACACTAGCAGTATAATATGTACATTAATCTTTCCCATGCTTATAAATTTGTGAATTCTCTTTATGATGTAGATTTTAGCTGTTCTGGCGCTTGTTTTTCGATAGGTCTTCTCATTAATTCATTTATTTTAGATATATTAAAATCAACTAACAGCTGCCTTTGGAATGACCTAATATTTTGTATTTCAGTTTTTAATCGTAAGCAGCATGGAGAAGTTTTTATTCCATTATGTATTATGGGTTTGTTTGCAGACAGAACTCTAGAACCTTATCATTCGATAAGGAGAGCTCTCACAATTAAATGCAGGTTCTGTTTTTATTTTGGTCCATTCCAGATGAGGCCATTTCTGAACAACCTATGCTTAACATTGAGCAATCAAACGCATCTCAAGACAATGACCCTTTCAGGCTCTTAAACGCATTGTCCTGGTTTGCTTTGGTATTCGCACAGTGAAGTCCTCACCCTCAACCTCTCAGCACTGCGAGGACCGCAGACAGAAGCCTATAATTATAAGCTGACGAAATGTCTAATGTCACACTGCAGTCCAGTCAAGCTGGGTTTCTCCTGTACACTCATGCAGAGTGGATATGACCAGCTGGACTCAGGATAACGTACGACATACACTATACACGTCCTTCTACACATATACTCCAAATAAGGCATGTACAATTATTTAAATAGCACATTCCATATACAGTTCCAAATAACCCCAGATTAAACGAGGTTCTTACATACTTACCGTAAAGGAAATCCTCTAAATGGCTGGTTTGGAGAATCGGTGCTTTGATAGAATCCAAATTCAGCACACGTCTGATATACCCACTGCCTCCCTACACACAGCAAACAAATATAACAAAATTACCATTATGATAATCAGTGAGAACCCAGAAACCAAAAGCACCAACCGCTTCTGCTTTTAGGTTTAGAAACCTTCTGCATCGGAATCAGTCAACTGGTGTGTTTATTATTTCTGTCAATACGTGTTGCAATTTTATGACTGCAAATGTGGCTATATATGTATATTAACATGCTACATTAATTTCCTATTCCTATTGCTATTTTGACTAATGAAAAGTTTGGAAATTATGGATTAGCATTTTTAACCTATGTTGCTACCTGCATAACCGAACCAACCATCTAAGCTAACAGCATTTGAACATTCCTTGTATACTGTGGAGGTCATGTAAAGCAACACTGTTCCGAAGTACCCCAGTTCTGCCCACGCCCGCCAATAAATCTGTTCTCTGGGTGCTCAAACTTTCTGTGTCTGGGAGTGCAGAGATATCCAGGGAGTTCATAGGCTTCGGCCTGGGATTTGGCCTTGGCCTGTTCAGCTGCACAGAAAGAAAGGTAACTTCGGGCAGAGTGTTCCACTTTGTTCCACAGACACGCACCTCCGCTAGCCGCCGCTCCACTCCAGCTAGTGTTGCGCATATCTCGCAGGTAACTGGAATACTGGGCATCAGTGCAGGACTGTGTGAAGGTGTCCCGAAGCAGCTGTGCAACGGCTGCGTAGCGATTGTACGGCTCGCCCAGTGAAGAGTCCATCATCATGTCACATAGCACCTTTATAGTGATGTTAGTGCCCGCCACGCCCTGTGAGACACAGACGTACACGCGTGAGCACACACACACACACACACACACACACACACACACACACACACACACACACACGGTAAACATTACACCAATATACTGTTACAAGCACATACAACTAACGTTCTATACGTCCTGGTGGCTGATCAGTGTGCAGTAGCTGAATCAGGCAGATCTAGAAGTCACACTCACACACACTCACACACACTCACACACACTCGCCCCCCCGCCGCTGCTGGAGTTTCAGTGGCTGCTGTTGAGGCAATGCTAAAAGTCACTAGCCCAATAGACTGGCTGTTCTCCCTGACAGATTACTGACAGGCTCACTTACTGAGCCGTTCAGGTAAAGGGTCTACTAGGGCTTAAAGAGTAATCTATTATATATTAAAATCACAATTTAATATAGTGTAATATTCAAATTGCAGAAATTACTTTATTAAATAACTTTAATTACAGGTTATTTTACCAAAACTGTATCTCATATGGGGAACATTAACCTATCAGAGCTTACTGCCTGTAGAAGGGTTTCACCAGTCAGACTCTGCCACACATCTATATGCTGTGACATCACGCCCATAGCTTACTGAGATAGGGGATGCTCATTTCTCTCTGGCCAAATAACAGTCCTGGCCCAACCCTAACCCAGAAAATAACTTTAATTTAAACTACAGCTGCAATACTGATACTCTTCCCAAAATGTTCCGCCCTCACATGAATGGCATGTTGCATCATATTAGAACAACATAACATAAACAACATTCTATGAATGGAATTAATTAAATAATGGTGTAAGAATTATGGGAAGCTCCACCCTGTATGGGACACTCCACACATGAAGGACGAGACGCCTCTGGTCCCTTAGGAAGCATTAGAACACCAAACACGTACTCCTAGGACCTCTTAAAACTTGGATCAGCATTTAACCGTCAGACCAACGAAACCACGATGAATTCTTTCAGAATCAATTAGGAACTGACAGAATCTGACAAATCACACCGCATGACCGTCAGATGAATTTTAAGCCCACAAAAAATTCCTATCAGTCAGGCCCTGGTACTTTCTCAGACCGAACAGTCTTCCACACACGGGTAATTTACCCCGGCGGGATGCACAATTTCATTTCTATTGCTCCTTTCATCAGAGGGGGAGTGACTCCGGGAACAATAACAAACTTGTCACTCGTCCAGCCAGGATCCACTTACAGCACATTAAATCAACACACAAATAAGGGCCCGCACACTCACACACACAGTCATACACACACACACAGTCATACACACACACACACACACGTACGCAGTCATACACACACACACACACACACACACACACACACACACACACACACACACACACACACACACAGACACACAGTCATACACACACACACACAGACACACAGTCATACACACACACACACACACACACACACAGACACACAGTCATACACACACACACACACACACAGACACACAGTCATACACACACACACACACACAGTCATACACACACACACACACACACAGTCATACACACACACACACACACACACAGTCATACACACACACACCTCAAAAGCCCTATTGTCCTCGTTGTATTGCACAACATCCATGAAGTTTCCAGCCAGAGTCTCCAACAGATAAGCAGAGTCCATATCTGACCGAATCTCCAACTTAGAGCACAGTCTAGGCACATGAGCGAGAGAGAGAGAGAGAGAGAGAGAGAGAGAGAGAGAAATTGAATATTAGCAAACACTCTCATTCATGTGAGACTAACAGATCATCTGCAAAACAACGACTGACACACCCTCCTTTAAGAATGAGCTACTTCCTGTGTTACAGTTTTCTTGACCAAAACCAATTTTAATATGAATGACATCAAGATCATTTCCTACCTTACTACTGATACATTAGTCAGTCAGATTAAACAGGACTGTATAATACTCAGATGATAAAACATTTTACTGAATTACATAAAGCAAGTATAGCTTAGTCACATATCTGGTACGACACCACTGCAGTCTTTGGTGACGGTGACGTGGTGTTAAGGACAGTCGTGGTAACGGTCTGTGTGCATGTAGTCCTGCGTGGTGCAGCCGTCTGCCGATGGTGCTGCACTAACAGGAGGACTCATGGAGGATACCACTGCTCGCTGGAGGTCTGTAATGGTGGCTGTTGAGTCAGTGAGGTGCAGAGATAAGACCCATCCCTGCTTAGGTCACATGCCCGGCCGAGTGTGAAACTTGTCTCCAAATATCAAAATTACCCACTGATTCCTTCTGGGTGCTATTTGTTTGCCATTCTTTGATAATGAGTGTACAATGTATTGGGCCTACGCCAAGCAGACCACAAAGGCAAAGTGAAGCAATAGAATATATCAATTTGGACTTTTAAAAAAATAAATTAATTAATAAATAATAATAAAAAAAAACCAACATCAACAACAAAAAAACAGCACTCACCTGCTTATGTTTGGTGCATTTGGTGCAATTATAGAGAATTAAAGTTCGATTCACACTCACAAGAGTGTTAGTCATTTCATATGCAAACCTAATATATACTTATCAATCTTGGAAAAAAAAAAATGTAAAAAAAAAGTGTATTCAAGGAAATTCTTGAAAACATAAAATTTTCCATATTATACCTTAAACTGTCACTCACAGCCCCACAACCTCTCCTGACCGCACCACCGGCCAGGCTATAGGACTTATAAGCAGTGGCTCACTGAAGGAAGGGGCACAATCAAACATTTGTTCGAGGAGGTCTGGGGTATCAGCCTGGAGAGTAATACTGCACTTCGCTCTCTGGCATGATCGGCATTCCAAGATAAGAGGAAACCATACACCCCCAAACTCGCACACATGCACATAAAGCACGAGAGCATGTGGCACCAGCGCGGGCGCAGTTCAGTTCGGCAGGGGGAACCGGTCTGATCCCCACCTCATATGTGCACACACACAGGTACGCATCTAAGCATAAACAGTTTCACTGGCCTGCACCCAGTTCAGATTCGCTCAGAGTCTGATTCATCACCACAGAGAACATGGCTCCACTGCTCCAGTGCAGAGGCAGGGCACTTTACACCTCTGTATAACTAACAATGTCCTGACACGGGAACTCATACGCAGAGGCGATGGAGAGCCAGGTCCACTCCCAAAGAGAAGCGAAATAAAGCAGGGCTCGGGGGGGGTGGGGGGGGGGGGGGGTGGAAGGGCCGGGGGCGACTGGGGGCAACTCGAGAAGTAGAGCTCAGATTACTAGCTTTGTCAGGGGACACACACACACAGGCAGGTCAGCAGGTGATGCAGGTTGCCCTGATGGCTGCAGTGAGTCTGGCAGGCTGGGCCCGGGCTGTTTCAACCTTGGCACTGCATATACTGATCCAAGGCTTGTCCAGTGTCAGGAAGCTCTCAGCATACAGGTCTGTTACAGATGCTGCTTCCAGAGGCAGGTTGGGACTCGGCCGTGAGTGATGCATGTTACGCACTTTAGCACTCTGCAACCCTGCTCTGTGAGTCTGAGTGGTCCCCTGCACTGCGGCAGAGCTGTTACTGCGTCTACACGCTACCACTTCTCTATAGCACTTACAGGTGACGGGGCAGACTTAGCGGGAATCGTCTTTGTCTAAGGGGGGTGCAATTATGATTACTGTCCACACACATGCACACGCACTTTTTATTACCTGAAGTCTTTAGTGATGTTGTCGTAAGTCTTCGGGTCCTTTAGTCGAGCCACCAGTGTGTCCGACGCGCTCTTAACTGCAACAGGGCACTCAGGATTCTCTCCTGCCAAAGACTGCTGGACCACCTCCAGGTACTCTGCAACGTTTTCACAACACAAGATACACCTCACTAAATGGTCCCAGCATTCCCAGGCAGTCACTGTCCAACACTACCAACATGCTGGCTGTATGAACACTGTATGACACAGACACACACGTATGTCTGTATGTAAAACATTAAGATACATATATGTTATATATGCTTAAAGCCATGTATTGTGACATAAGATATCAAAGTAATGACAACATACTGTAATACTGCCCAGCCCTGCACTGACTTGCAGTTCAGTCTTTTAAAATCAATAAACTCATGAACTAAATTTGATATAACAAGAAAAAACAACAACAACAACAACAACAACAAGTACTGAGAAGCTGACTGTTCCTGTAGTCGCATTACAGTCTGGGTGCCAATGACAGCTCACTTCATAAATTAGCGTTCCACAGCATTATGTAAACTCCACTGGGATTAAACACTCAGCTCGTCTCTGTGTGGAAAGGCATTTTTTAAAAACATCTATAAAACACAGATTCTTGTTCTTATACTGGCCTTGTTGTCAAAGCGCAGCGTTTTATAACATGTGCCTTTAACCAAGCACCTTTGCCGATCACTCATAAGCTGGATATGTTCACGCTGAGGTTGTAATCCCCGTACTGAACACGACTAACTCTTAGGAAGAGGTGCAACACCAACAGTACCTGGACCTGAAGGACCATTTACCCTCTGCAAAGTTCATGCCACCGTGAGTTAAGCTTTTTCACCAAGCCATCGTTTCAGACCACCGGTCTGGTAGCAGTTAGAGAACCATTACAACGGCAATGCTTCCGCCTTCCGAACCCAGCAGCCATCCCAAAGGAGGCAGGACAGAATACAACACACACCGCTTATACAAAGTACACACTTCTCTGGGTTTCACTGTGTTACAGCCAGGAGGACATGTCTTTAGGAACCTGCATACATTCTGAAATTAATTTTACATCATCTTTATTCTGAACTAAATATCTGAATATATTCTGACTGTAAACGCTTTTATTTTTTAGACACAAAGAAACAAAAGCTTGTGAAGCAAATACCAAGCATCCTCGAAGGCTCACACCATTACAAAGCAGCACTCAGCAGCCCCGCTGTCACAGCTATGCCCTGTAGTGTAACGTCTTACTTAATCGCTTATTAAAACTTCCCAACAACAACAACAACAACAACAACAAGGTCATGTAGCCATTACGGTCCAAACCAGAGCGGTTACAGATGCCAGGCATCTAAACCTGCCTTGGTATATTATTAATATTAAACTTACATTCTCATAAACGGTTTATATTTGGTGTAACGGCTTGTCTGTCTGCTTCCTGTAGTCGAATACTCAGTTCTCATACATGCCTATGAAGCTGTTCCTACATTAAAGGCTGTAAAGACACATGTCAGGGTCATGTCCAATAAGCCCTGATACCTGGTACTGTAGATATAAGACCAGGGGTGCAACAATGAACCGACCTGGTCGACTAAAACCGATGACCACATTAGTTGCCAACTAACTGAATAGCTGATTAGCTGGTGATGTCATTACTTCTGTCTCGATCAAGACCTCTGACTGTCAAATATAGTTACAAGAGAGTGTCGACCTCAGAGTGTACAAATACATACACAGATCAGCCACGTCAGTGTCACTGCAGTGCTGAGAATGATCCACCACCCACATACTACCTGCTCTGTGGGGGTCCTGTGGGGGTCCTGACCATTGAAGAACAGGGTAATACAGTACACAGAGAAACAGATGGACTACAGTCTGGACCTGTACACCTACAGAGTGTCCTGTATGGTCAGTAGAGCTGATGGGATGGAGAATACGTGTAGATCCAGGGAGGTGGTTTTAGTGTTGTGGCTGTAGCTGATTGCTACACAAGTTATTTGGTAATTGATCAGTTCATAAACCGAATACTCGCCTATGGATAGACACGCGCTCCGTGTTTTAAATGTACAATGAAAGTCTTAAAGAAACTGAGGCGCCACAAAAAAACACTCAAGACAGCAACAGAGGTGGGCTGAAAATCGGAGAGAGAGATTTGAGGGGGGGTATTCTAGGTTCCTTCATTAAAAATAGAACATGTTTGTTTTAAATGTGTACATTATTTCTACATTAACGAAAATCTCATCTCCAGGAGCAGGTCAGCTGACCGATCTAACACAGAACGAACTAAACCCCAGACTGGCACACACAGATGACCGAGAGCTCCCTCTCCTGGATGTTTTAAGGCATGAGCCTGATATATCCAGTAAAGTCTTGGGCGGCTGTTCTTCATGTCCACATTTAAATCAAGCAAAGTGTTTTAAATATTAAATATAAAGAACGGGACAATGAACACGAGCTTGTATATCGTTATACGTTTCTTGTACCGGTTCAGGGATCCCAGTCAGAAACTTCAGTACGGAATGGATGCCCCTGGTCATACTGGAATCACAATATTTGGAATAACATTTGAAGTTGTGACCAGCCCATGTAAGGGCCCATTAGCCAAGTAAACGGGGCAGTATCTCAGTGAACTACCTCACTCATACAAACCCACATGTGCCCTCCACTCACACAGTACCGGCCTGCTGACAGTACCTGCCTGCTGACAGTACCGGCCTGCTGACAGTACCGGCCTGCTGACAGTACCTAGGTTCAGAAGAACCACAGCAGGTGGTGGAGCCTTTTCCTGTGTAGCCCCGAAACTCTGGAATCTTCTCCCTTTATCCGTTTGGGAATCAGACACACTCTCTACATTCAGAACCAGACTCAGAACTTACTGGCACAAGCACCCGGCTGATACCACCTGTCCTCCACTCTAATTTACATCTCTCCATAAACAGACCATATACCCAAACTTCTCTCCCTCCCCCTCATATACATCTATATCTCTCTCTCTCTCTCTCTGCGCAGATGAACAACACTGAGGGGCTACCAGCGCAGAGGAATCCTTTACAGGACTCTCAGGACTACACACCCTCAATTCAACAAGTTACAATGTCTACCTCTTAATCCTCCTAATCAGTCCCTGCCCGTCTCCCTGCCCGTCTCCCTGTCACACTGACCAGCGTCTGGCTCTGATCATGACCTCTCTCTATGGGTCAGCTCCCGTCTACTCTGCCTGGTCTAATCCCTGCCCGTCTCCCTGTTCTAATCTCCTTCATCCTGACCAGTATCGTCTGGCTCTGATCATGACCTCTCTCTATGGGTGTTCAGCCCTTGAGCCTGGTTTCAGTTACTATTGCCCCTGGACTAATCACAGGGGATCTAATACCCCGTTTCCTAATCCCAAGTCTGTCTGGACTGTGTTTTTTCTTTCTTTTTCTTAAGTGCCAGTGACCAACCTGAGGACGTTCGTTGTTCCGACGCTACACAAATAAATATTGACTGACTGACTGAGCTTGTATAAAGTTGGTTGAATATAGTGTACATATCAGAGAATCTCTACACAGAACCCATCTCTGTATGCTCTGTATTTTGTGCATATTCTGTATTAAATGTTGTATTTATTTAATATCTCTTATTTAGAATGTATATTAATGCTGCCCTGCTCTAGAGTATTAATGCATAAAGGTCCTGGCATGCTGGAACCAACAGGGACCCCTACAAACCTGCAAACTGCAGATGCATAACCCTCAGTAAGGGGACATGCATCCCGGCCTAGGGGAGGGTGAACAACAAACAAGCAAACAAACAAACAAACAAACAATAAATAAATAAACAAAGCAGGAGGTGCAGAAGGAGGAAAACTTTTGTGAATGACTGTAACCCTGAATACTTCATGGTTCCATGCTGCAACACCATAGACATGAAAACATCTATGGTGATGGAGTAGCATCTCTAATAAGCTCCTTACTGTGTACTGCTGGGAGGCTGCTGGGAGGCTGCTGTTCAGTGTAGCTAATTGTAAACTTTAAGACTGCAGGTAAAAAAGAACCGCTGATAAACTGTGCTGGTGCGAATGTATAAATCTTTACCTGGAAAGTTCACTGTGGCATACACAGGTGCACTAGTTGCAACCGAAGCATGGACAAGGTGAGGGTACTTGAGACGGAACCAGGTAGCAAGAGATCCTGGGTAGGAGCCCCCAAATGCGATCCATTTATTACTGCACAGTTTGTGTGTCTCTGCGGTGACCGTGCGAAAGTGGGCGAGGTCGGCCAGTGCTTGCCGACTGCTTAGGAAGCGCAGGCTGTCTACGCTCAGATCCCTAAAAGAGAAAAGTTAACAGACTCGTTAGCTTCAAGAACCAGGTAAAAGTGCCATGTTCATTCTAGAGGTCAGGACACACCGATCACATCATGACCAGCTCAATGTCTCTACTCTCCATCTTATCAGCTCCACTGTCCATACAGGACCCTCTGTAGGTGTACAGGTCCAGACTGTAGTCCATCTGTTTCTCTGTGTACTGTATTACCCTGTTCTTCAGTGGTCAGGACCCCCACAGGACCCCCACAGAGCAGGTAGTATGTGGGTGGTGGATCATTCTCAGCACTGCAGTGACACTGACGTGGTGGTGGTGTGTTAGTGTGGGTGGTGCTGGTGTTGAGACACTGTGTCCACTCACTGTCCACTCTATTAGACACTCCTACCTTGCTGCTCCACCTTGTAGATGGGCAGTCAGAGACGATAGCTCATCTGCTGCTGCACAGTGCAGTGTTGGGCATCCTCTAGTCCTTCATCAGTGGGCACAGGACGCTGCCCCACAGGACCCTGCCCCACAGGACCCTGTTGGCTGGTATTGGTTGGTGGACGATTCTCAGTCCAGCGGTGACACTGAGGTGTCCAGCAGCACTGCTGTGTCTGATCCACTCACACCAGCACCACCCACACTAACACACCACCACCACCCACATCATACCTGCTCTGTGGTGGTCCTGTGGGGGTCCTGACCATTGAAGAACAGGGTAATACAGTACACAGAGAAACAGATGGACTACAGTCTGGACCTGTACACCTACAGAGTGTCCTGTATGGTGGGTGGAGCTGATACGGTGGATAGTGAGTGGAGGTGGTCATAACGTTATGCCTGATCGGTGTATACAGTATTCATGAAGCATTACCCTACTCCTCACTGTAGGTCTCTTATATGAGAAGATTTAATAACTGGTACTCACTCTGTCGGGTGACTTTTGCCATAGAATCGGTGCTCCAGTAACAGACATAAGGCGCCAAGCTTCTCTGCATAAGTCAGCCATGTCCCATACTGCATCCAGGCAGGGTTGGCTGGGCCTTCTCCACCTATCATCAGGAACACAGGCCCTCCAGGTCTGTAGAAGCGGTCATTCACAAAATATCTCTGCAAAAAATACATATTAAATTTCATTATTTTCAAAATTATAAAGTCACTCTGAAAGCCAGCTTTCCCATCTGGACTGCACCACATAACGCATAACAGGTTACAGTGTGTATGTGTGTGTGTGTATGTGTGTGTGTGTGTGTGAGTAGAGGTTACAGCATGCACATGTACTTTAGCAACTTTGGGGCAGCAGTGTTTACCCTCCCTGTGCCCCTGGGCACAAAGCCATGGTTCCTGGATGTGGAGGAACGGAGTCCTGACTCAACCCTCAGGGAACACCTTTGGGATGAACTGGAACGTTGACTGGGAGTCAGGCCTTCTCGTCAGAGCCTGACCTAAACGATGCTCTTTTGACTGAACGGAGAGATCCACAGCTAAATCAGAGGGAGAGTCCAGGGTTTGGGAAAGTCTGGAGCGCCACACAGAAGTCAGTTAACGCAACTGACCAGGTCAGGCGGTAGAGAAGGACACAAGTACAACAATCCACCTGGGGTCATATCGTGTCCAGGGCGACCATCCACTCACAAGACTGGTTTCCTAAACTCCACCTCTACGGCTGCCCTCATCTAAATTTAACCGGAGTACCGCCCACTACTAGACGGACAGGTCAGGATGGAAAAGCAGAACCGGAAGTGCTGTGCTCAACACTACAGTCCCTCCTTCCTCAAGAACCTCAGTAACTGACTCTGCAGTTCCCATTTCTCCTCCTTCACTTCCTCCACGAAAAACAAAGTGAATACTCAGTACTATTATCAGTACTACTATTATTATTATTATTATTATTATTATTATTATTATCATCATTATTATTATTATTATTACTTTTGTTATGATATTGTATTTTTTCCCCTTTTGACCTCACCACCTTCATTGCGCTTCTAACAAAAGTACAGAACCCCTTTACCATTTGAAAGTAATCACTGTCCCTCTGTGGCCCAACACCAAAACCAGCTCGATGTGTTCAGGACGCTGGTGACCAGTAAACCAAGCGTGTGCTATGTTCAGGATGAACTAGCTTATCAGTTTGCCTAGTTTCACCAACATGCTACTGAAACGTCACTTGTGCCCTGCCGTCACGTCCTCCAAGCGTCTTGGTGACGGGGTTCAGTACAAACCCAAAACAAAATCTCGAAATTCCACATTAAAGCGAGGGTGTTAATAACAGGTTCGATGGGAGCGTGTGAAACGTGAAGGTATGACCCTGTGAGATGGGACCTGCCAGTCTTGTGACAGCACTGATACCTGCCATTACCTTTACAGCACATCATCTGCATCTGACACATGACACGGTAACAGATTAGTGCTGTAGACGGACGCTGTAAACGCTGTACACGGGACGATTTCTACATTCAGAACTGAGAGTTATATATATTATATATATATATATATATATATATATATATATATATATATATATATATATATATATATATATATTTTTTTTTTTTTTTTTTTTTTTTTTTAAAGAACTATCTAAATATATATATACATAGACACACACATACACATAAATATATATATATATATATATATATATATATATATATATATATATATATATATATATATATAGAGTGTGTGTGTGTATGTGTGCAGGGGTGTGGTGTACATATGCGAGTGCCCGTTGTTTACTCTGTGTGAGAAAAGCCTGTTCTACCATATACAGAACATGGGTCCCAAGGGACATGGCAGGGGTCTTCATCTGCTCTCATGGAAAGGCAGGGAGATCCCAGAACACAGTTACACCACCACATATAATTTCCCTTAGACATAAACTAAATTATTTAATAATAATAATAATAAATACATATTGTTGCTTTTTGTTATTGTTATTATTATAATACAAGTAAAAGCAATGCCACATAATAATAATAATAATAATAATAATAATAATATTTGTTTGTTTGTTTGTATTTATCTATAGTACAGTAAACAAGCAGGGGCTGTAAAACCTCTCCAGATACACTTTAGAAACTTCCTGGACTGTAAACTAGAGAAGTGGAGTTTTGTAAAGGGCTCTGGGGGAAATTAAAGTCCCACATGACTCCAGTCTAACAGCCCCATCCGCTCCGAGGAGCCACTTGCCTGTTTCCAGACTCGACCATCAGCTCCATTGAAGTGGTCCAGCCTTTGGACGAACCAGTTCTCTTCCACTGCATGTTCCGGACCGGGTCCAGAGACGGTCTCAAACTGGCGGAATCTGGCGAAACGCGCTTCGCCTGGAGCGAAGAAGAGGCACGTACAGAGGAGAGATATCCTCAACCCCGCCAGAATGTTTCCCAGCACTCCAGAGCTGAAAGCCATCATCCTCCACACTGCTCCAGCTGTCTATCAACCTCACCTCCGATTCAGGCGCCCTTTAAACTCACGTTCCTCATGATACATCACGCGCACGTTCACGCGCCACTCAAACAACGGGACGATAAAGGAGTCAAAAAGTCTCAGGGCTCAGTTTTATAACCCGTTTGGCGCCAGCGAGCGAACCTGCGCGTTGTTTGGCCCTTTCTGGGCTCCGTAGTTGCAGCTGTGTTGTTTTGTGCTGATTTTTTTTCTGCCAAAGATTACATAAGATACACCAAGATGGTGCATGCGCATTGAAGTGAATGGCGTAAAGGAGAGGGACTCGGTTCCTGTCTGCTTAAATGACCCGCTTCGCCCCGCCCCCGTCTCCCGGGGCAACAGCAGAAGCCTGCGCTGGAAAACCAGACTGAACAAATTCCAAACAAAACCTCCAGGCTCTTATAATTAGGTGTCGGAATTGCGTGTTTGGGCCAAAACCCCCACGAGACCCCCATATAACCTCACAGTGATCGTAAAGCAGACCCCGACGTGGTGAAATTGGTGGACTTTCCTGTTGATTTTAATAGAACTCGAGTCAAAATATTTTTGCAATGGCGGCTCTCGGCTTCATGTGTCCTCTGTTTCCGGTCAGTGAACGCTTCCTCTATGGGACCTGATTCGGGACCCTCGAGCAGCCTCGAGTCCGCCTGACTAAAAATAAAACACACTCCCAACTATCAGAGATAGTTATATATATATATATATATATATATATATATATATATATATATATATATATATATATATATATATATATATATATTTAACGCTATTGTTGTATTTAAACGTTGGGTATGTAAATATTAATATATATAATTAATAAAACACATATATGAGTCTGTTATGTAAGAGTAAAGTTAAGTTGGGATTCAGCCTGCCTTACTGACACTCTTTCAGGGTTTGCGTGACGCAAGACTTAAGCAGACAGGAAGTGAGTTCCTCCTTCATTTGACTAGTTCTGCACCGTCTCGGTTTACCGTACACAGTCTTCGTTTATATTTCCGGTACTGTTTTGATGTAGCTTACTTACGGTGGCTGGAAACCGTCCCCACATCATGTAAGTAACCCATGTAGGATAAACCCCAGAGGGTCTACTCTCGTGTTACACCTGTTTTAGTTCAGATGTGAAGTTTATTTAACGTGTATAATTAAAGTCTCTTATTCTGGATTATTAACGGGCATGGTAAACTCTCGGGCAGCTGTGCACAAACTGAAAGTAGTTAGTAACGCGGTCTAGACTTTCCACATCTTCACACTTAACCAGATCAACAAACGGTTAAATGAGCACAGCCAGTCATACCGGCTAAAATCAATAAACTTAAAAATGATGTGCCTTATAAAATGGAGGAACCGTGTATGGTAGGTCTATAAATAGTCTGTGCGGTGGTTCATCTGAGTTTCATTTTCGAATTAGATTCTGCTGCTGCAGAGGCGGGATGTCGCCGGCAGGTGGCACTGTTGAGGCAGTGTTGGTCATTGAAAGGCAACTCCACCGACTTTTAGCGAAATTTAAGACAAAATAAGATATGATAGCCTTTTACTATCTTTACTATCCCACATGGTGAAATTTACACTGCTACAGCAGAATATACAGTAAACAGAGACAGAGCAAGTGGTAGATACAAGTACAAAAGGTACAAAATATAAAATATAGGAAATATATAAAAATAGATTACAGGAAGGATCATGATAATGACAGTCAGTAGAAGATGTGTGCAAATATCACTTTAAATATATATTGTGTATATATATATATATATATATATATATATATATATATATATATATATATATATATATATATATATATATATATGGACATTGGTCTCCAGAATCTGCTGATATTGATTGGAATCCATGCGTCCCTAAACTTTAACAAGATTCCCAGTCCCTGTACTGGCCACACAGCCCCACAGCATGATGGAACCACCACCAAATTTTACTGTAGGTAGCAGGTGTCTTTTCCCTCCATGCATAACGGCCCTTGTTATGTCCAAATAACTCTATTTTAGTTTCATCAGTCCACAGCACCTTATTCCAAAATGAAGCTGGCTTGTCCAAATATGCTGTAGCATACCTCAAGCGGCTCTGTTTGTGATGTGGGCGGAGAAAGGGCTTCCTCTGCATCACTCTCCCATACAGCATCTCCTTGTGTACAGTGCGCCGAATAGTTGAACGATGCACAGCGACTCCATCAGCAGCAGGATCATACTGTAGGTCTTTGGTGCTGGTCTGGGGGTTGACTCTGACTGTTCTCTACATCCTTCGCTTCTGTTTATTCCAGATTTTTCTTGGTCTGCCACTTCGAGCCTTGACCTGAACTGTGCCTGTGGTCTTCCATTTCCTCACAGTGTTTCTCCCAGTGGAGACTGAAAGCTGAAATCTCTGAGAGAGCTTTCTGTATCCTTCCCCTAAACCATGACGGGGAACAGTCTTTGTTTTCAGGTCATTTGAAAGTTGTTTTGAGACTCCCATGCTGCGACTCTTCAGAGAAGATGCAAAGAGGAGAACAACTTACAATTGCCCCCCTTAAATACCCTTTCTCATAATTGGAGTCACCTGTGTATGGAGGTCAAGGGTCACTGAACTTACCAAACCAAATCCCCAATTATTGCATACTTTCTGTAAATCATATAAACTTCATTTCACTTCTCAAATATCACTGTGTTTGTCCCCTATATGATATATTTAATGCAATTTTTTTATCCAAACAATCAATGCTTTATAAAGGTAAATCAGGAAAATTAACAACGCTGCCCAAACTTTCACACCCCACTGTATATATATATGTATGTATGTATCTCAGATAGACATATATAGGTGTATGTATGTATATAGATAGATAGACAGACAGACAGACATACAGACAGAGAAATGTTTACCTCCTGATTACAAGCCTGTTTGTTCTTTTCCCCAGGAAGAATTTCAAAAACGACCTGGAATTCCTTTTACAAGGCGTCTCTGAGTTTAACATCCAATGCGAGTCTGTACCATCCGAGGTATTGGTGCATGGATCTTCAGCATTTCCTATTGGACTCTCAACAAGTGGGAAAGCATTCCTAGCTGGGACTTACCATGGACAGGGACGAGTAATTGTGGTCACACATGAATATTACCTGCGACGTGAATCACTGTCCACGTTCATGACCAACGCTGTCCACTGGCTTGATAAAGGACGTGGGGGGGTTGTTGGTGTCGTACCTAGACTTAATTCTGTCGTCCCCCTGCTGAGCAGGTCAGGACTACAATGCCAACAGACTGAATTTAGGCAGAACCTAAGTGTCTTTGTCTGTACGTCATACAGTGATGCTCATTGCAAAGAGATCCAGGACTTTGTTGCTGGTGGTGGAGGTCTTCTGATTGGGGGGCATGCATGGTGGTGGGCTCAATGCAATCCCGGCCGGAATGTGATGACGGATTGTCCTGGAAATCGTATCCTCAGCCAGATGGGATTAAGCCTGTCTCAGAAAACTGTGAAAGCTGGGGTGTACAAGGTTCCTCTTGTTTCTCAGTATGCCATAGAATTCCTTTTACAAGGCGTCTCTGAGTTTGACATCCAAAGCAACTATGTACCATCCGAGGTATTGATGCAGGGTCCTGCAGCCTTTCCTCTTGCATCCACTCCAGATGGAAAGGCATTCCTAGCTGGGACTTACCATGGACAGGGACGAGTAATTGTGGTCACACATGAATATTACCTGCGATGTGAAGCACTGTCCACGTTCATGACCAATGCTGTCCACTGGCTTGATAAAGGACGTGGGGGGGTTGTTGGTGTCGTACCTAGCCTTAATTCTGTCGTCCCTCTGCTGAGCAGGTCAGGACTACAATGCCAACAGACTGAATTTAGGCAGAGCCTAAGTGTCTTTGTCTGCACAGCGTACAGTGATGCTCATTGCAAAGAGATCCAGGACTTTGTTGCTGGTGGTGGAGGTCTTCTGATTGGGGGGCATGCATGGTGGTGGGCTCAATGCAATCCCGGCCGGAATGTGATGACAGATTGTCCTGGAAATCGTATCCTCAACAAGATGGGATTAAGCCTGTCTGAGCAAACTGTGGAAGCTGGGGTGTACAAGGTTCCTCTTGTTTCTCCACATGCCATAGAATTCCTTTTACAAGGCGTCTCTGAGTTTGACATCCAGTGCGAGTCTGTACCATCCGAAGTACTGTTGCATGGATCTTCAGCATTTCCTATTGGATCCACTCCAGATGGAAAGGCATTCCTAGCTGGGACTTACCATGGACAGGGACGAGTAATTGTGGTCACACATGAATATTACCTGCGACGTGAAGCACTGTCCACGTTCATGATCAACGCTGTCCACTGGCTTGATAAAGGACGTGGGGGGGTTGTTGGTGTCGTACCTAGCCTTAATTCTGTCGTCCCTCTGCTGAGCAGGTCAGGACTACAATGCCAACAGACTGAATTTAGGCAGGGCCTAAGTGTCTTTGTCTGCACAGCGTACAGTGATGCTCATTGCAAAGAGATCCAGGACTTTGTTGCAGGTGGTGGAGGTCTTCTGATTGGGGGACATGCTTGGTGGTGGGCTCAATGCAATCCCGGTCGGAATGTGATGACGGATTGTCCTGGAAATCGTATCCTCAACAAGATGGGATTAAGCCTGTCTGAGAAAACTGTGAAAGCTGGGGTGTACAAGGCTCCACAGGTGTAGCCACAAGGCAACACCTCTACACAGCTGTATCATTTCCAGGACTGGCTTCAGCGGTTTGCCAGGCATGTGCTTCAGGGCCAACTGCCGGGATGCATTGTCACCTCTTTACAGCATTGTTACTGCCACAGCATCATTCGATATTATTGTTTACTAAACTTTTAATAAATAGTCAAATTAAATATACTCCAAATCCAAACACATTTATTATGTGAAGGTGTCACATGACTCGAAACAAGCTGTTAATGTGAGGAAACCCAACAAAATCTCACATCTAGCTATCTGTTTGTCTGTCTGTCTGTTCATCTATCTATCTAACTATCTATCTATCTATCTCATCTATCTATATACAAACCGGATTCCAAAAAAGTTGGGACACTAAACAAATTGTGAATAAAAACTGAATGCAATGATGTGGAGGTGCCAACATCTAATATTTTATTCAGAATAGAACACAAATCACAGATCAAAAGTTTAAACTGAGAGAATGTATCATTTTAAGGTAAAAATATGTTGTTTCAAAATTTCATGGCGTCAACAAATCCCAAAAAAGTTGGGACAAGGCCATTTTTACCACTGTGTGGCATCCCCCCTTCTTCTTACAACACTCAACAGACGTCTGGGGACAGAGGAGACCAGTTTCTCCAGTTTAGAAATAGGAATGCTCTCCCACTCGTGTCTAATACAGGCCTCTAACTGTTCAATCGTCTTGGGCCTTCTTTGTCGCACCTTCCTCTTTATGATGCGCCAGATGTTCTCTATAGGTGAAAGATCTGGACTGCAGGCTGGCCATCTCAGTACCCGGATCCTTCTCCTACGTAGCCATGATGCTGTGATTGCTGCAGAATGTGGTCTGGCATTATCTTGTTGAAGAATGCAGGGTCTTCCCTGAAAGAGATGACGTCTAGATGGGAGCATATGTTGTTCTAGAACCTGAACATAGTTCTCTGCATTAATGGTGCCTTTCCAGACATGCAAGCTGCCCATGCCACAAGCACTCATGCAACCCCATACCATCAGTGATGCAGGCTTCTGAACGGAGCGTTGATAACAACTTGGGTTATCCTTGTCCTCTCTGGTCCGGATGACATGGCGTCCCAGTGTTCCATAAAGAACTTCAAATCGTGACTCATCTGACCACAGAACAGTCTTCCATTTTGCCACACTCCATTTTAACTGCAGTGCAGCGAATGTCTCGTTCAGTGTTTGGAAAAAGGGTCCAACGCAGGTGTTAATGATTCCCAAAAAGCTTATTATCGCACGGGTCCACCAGCGGTGAAAATCCCAGTCTACAGGAAATTCTTCTCAGAATTGTGCCAGGGAAGGCATCCACCAAATCTGGCTTAACTGTGCAATTAATTTATTGTAAGAGTGTCTGAACACTGACATGGCCTACATCCAGAAACTCCAGTTCCAAATCCAAACACATTTATTATGTGAAGGTGTCACATGACTCGAAACAAGCTGTTAATGTGAGGAAACCCAACAAAATCTCACATCTAGCTATCTGTTTGTCTGTCTGTCTGTTCATCTATCTATCTAACTATCTATCTATCTATCTCATCTATCTATTTTAACTGCACTGATGATAACTTAAAAGTCTTTGCTATTTTACGCTGGGTAACACCATTCTGGTATTGCTGCACTATCTTTCTGCGCAGCAATGGTGGAATTGGTGATCCTCTTACCATCTTGGCTTCAGAGAGACACTGACACTCTGAGAAGCTCTTTTTATACCCAATCATGTTGTCAATTGACCTAATTAGTGTTAATTGGTCTTCCAGCTGTTCGTTATATGCTCAATTTCCTTTTTCCATCCACTTATTGCTACTTGTCCCAACTTTTTTGGGATTTGAAATTTTGAAACAACATATTTTTCCCTTAAAATGATACATTTTCTCACTTTAAACTTTTGATCTGTGATTTGTGTTCTATTCTGAATAAAATATTAGATGTTGGCACCTCCACATCATTGCATTCAGTTTTTATTCACAATTTGTTTAGTGTCCCAACTTTTTTGGAATCCGGTTTGTATTGATCTATCTATCTAATCTATCTATCTAATCTATCTGTCTATTTATATATTGATCTATCTATCTAATTATCTATCTATCTATCTATCTATTGATCTATCTATCTATCTATCTATCTATCTATCTAATGACTGTTAGACTAGGATATGAAGTCATTTAAATATGTACTGTATAAGACACTGTTGTCTTTTTGGGTATGACATGTGACTGTGTTGAGCAGATAGTGGACAATGAGGGGAAAAGGGAAGGAGGGGTAAGAATGTTGTGGCGAAAACAATTTTCAGGCACATTCCTGTAGAATGCCAATGGGATTCCAATTTTGAGCATACTTTACACTGAAATTCATTATATAAAAAATATTGCGGTGGCATTACTCCAAATTCCTAGCGTGCAGTCCCATGCAGGTCATATCCCTGAGAAGTACCTGAGTACCTGAGAAGGTGCTGGTCGACGGTGCAGTGGTAGGTGTTGATAACAATTGGACTGATCTCTTTTATGGCATATTAAAGACTGGCACATATTAAATAGCACTGGCACTGGACATGACTTTGCGGTGGCATTACTTCACATTCCTACAGTGAAATCCCATGCAGGGCATATCCCGAGTACCTGAGGAGGCGTTAAGGTGGAACGTGTTGATAACAATTAGTTTTACTCTTTTTTAATAGTACTACATATGCAAATACTATACACTTTATTATTTTCGATTTAGCTTAACTTGATAGCCTGCTTTTACTTTGTCCAGTTTTGTTTTTACACATTATACCCAGTCATGCTATGCTAATGTTGGGTTCAGGATCCCGTTGTTTTAGATACAGGACCGTTTGCAGAGAAAGCCCCCGGAGAAAGGCTCTGCCGTAGCGAGTGATGTATAAGCGCACCTAAAAATGAGGTGTTGATAATGTGACCAAACTGTCCCTAGTGTAGATGACGTGACTGCGGGGTTTAAACTCACGTTCCTCATGATAAATCACGCGCACGTTCACGCAGCACTCAAACACGGGACGATGAAGGAGTCAAAAAGTCTCAGGGCTCAGTTTTATAAGCCGATCGGCGCCAGCGTGTTGCTGTGTTGTTTTGTGCTGGGTTTTTTTTGTTTCTGCCAAAGATTACATAAGATATACCGAGATGGTGCATGCGCATTGAAATGAATGGCGTAAGAGAGATTCGGTTCCTGTCTGCTTAAATTACCCGCTTCGCCCCGCCCCCGTCTCCGGGGCAACAGTAGAAGCCTTGCGCTAAAAGACCGGACTGAACAAATTCCAAACAAAAACCTCCTGGCTCTTCTAATTAGGTGTGGGAAATGCGTCTTTGGGCTAAAACGCCCACAAGACCCTCATATAACCTCACAGTCATCGTAAAGCAGACCCTGACGTGGTGAAATTGGTGGACTTTCCTGTTGATATCAAAAGAACTCAAGGCTCTGTTGTCTGCTTAAGTTGAGAATGAGTCAAAAATATTTGGCAATGGCGGCTCTCGGCTTCATGTGTCCTCTCTGTTTCCGGTCAGTGAACGCTTCCTCTTTGGGACCTGATTCAGGACCCTCGAGCAGCGTTGAATCCGCCTGACTAAAAATAGAACACACTCCCTACTATCAGAGACGTTATAAAGACATTACTACTATAGACTAGCGATGTTTATTAATGATAAGCGTTACACACACACACATAGGCACATCAGTCGTGTCTATTTTCTCCACAGTCCACCTCGCAGTTACTCTGTTGTTGTATTTACATTGGGTGTGTAAATATTAATATACCGTGACAACTTGCCACAAAATTTTAAGTTGCTATTCTGATACCGTCCACAGTGTGGCAGTAGCGGTTATAGTACACAGTTTAAAAGCCCAAAAAAAGGACACCATTGAGAGCATTGAGTGGAGCTAAAGCTAGCTGCTTTAATCATGGGCTGTGTTATAATTGTTGAATGTTGGTATACCAGTACAACAGGGTTTAAAGCAACTAGTGGACGGTATCCCCGCATTTTCTGAGTTAACAGGACACCATAAAGGGGGGCTGTTACAATATATAATTAATAAAACACATATATGAGTCTGTTATGTAAGAGTTTAGGATTTGGGCAGTATGGCACTTTTGTGTATCAGTAACTCTCTTTATTCTCTATATTCATACAGTATATGCCAATACAGTTATCCATTTTATGGCTTTTTAAAGATACAACAGTTTCGATCTCGTATAAATCGCTGCCCAGTCTGTCAGCGCAGACAGCTGCTGTTGCCCCAGGAGACGGGGGCGGGGTGATACGCGTGTCGCAAGACTTAAGCAGACAGGAAGTGAGTTCCTCCTTCATTTGGCTAGTTCTGCACCATCTCGGTTTACCGTACACAGTCTTCGTTTAAATTTCCTGTACTGTTTTGCTGTAGCTTACTTACTGTGGCTGGAAACCGTCCTCACATCATGTAAGTAACCCATGTAGGATAAACCCCAGAGGGTCTACTCTAGTGTTACACCTGTTTTAGTTTAGATCTGAAGTTTATTTAACGTGTATAATTAAAGTCTCTTATTCTGGGTTATTAACGGGCACGCCTTTCGGGCAGCTGTGCACAAACTGAACTTTCTGCACTTTTCACATCTTCACACTTAACCAGATCAACAAACGGTTAAACGAGAGCAGCCAGGCGGTCATATCGTTAATGTAAATGTAAATGTAAATGTAAATATAAATATCGTCTAAAATCAATAAACGTAAAAATGATGTGCCCCATAAAATTGAGGAACCGAATACGGTAGGTCTATAAATAGTCTGCGCGTTGGTTCATCATCATTTTCAAATTAGATTCTGTAGATTCTGAGATGTCGCCGGCAGGTGGCACTGTTGAGGCAGTGTTCGTCATTGAAGGGGAACTACACCGACTTTTTGCGAAATTTAAGACAAAATGAGATATATTAGCCTTTTACTATCTTTACCATCCCACATGGTGAAATTTACACTGTTACAACAGAATATACAGTAAACAGAGACAGAGCAAGAGGTAGATACAAGTACAAAAGGTACAAAATACAAAATATAGGAAATATACAGAAATAGATTACAGGAAGGATCATGATAATGACAATCAGTAGAAGATGTGTGCAGGTAAGGCACAGGTGATGAGGCGCAGCAGCAAATATTACTTTGTATATATATAAGTGTGTGTATGTGGATTAAGAGGTAGATGGATAGATGGATAGATAGATAGATAGATAGATAGATAGAGTCATATAGGTATTTATAGACATTGGCATATGGATATTGTCTAGGCATATAGATATACAGGTGCTGGTCATAAAATTAGAATATCATGAAAAAGTTGATTTCAGTAATTCCATTCAAAAAGTGAAACCTGTATATTATATTCCTTCCACACAGACTGATATAGTTCAGGTGTTTATTTCTTTTAATTTTGATGATTATAACTGACAACTAATGAAAACCCCAGATTCTGTATCTCAGTAAATTAGAATATTGTGAAAAGGTTGAATATTGAAGACCCCTGGTGCCACACTCTAATCAGCTAATGAACTCAAAACACCTGCAAAGGTCTTTAAAGGGTCTCTCAGTCTAGTTCTGTAGGCTACACAGTCATGGGGAAGACTGCTGACTGGACAGTTGTCCAAAAGAGGACCACTGACACCTTGCACATGGAGGGCAGGACACAGAAGGTCACTGCTAAAGAGGCTGGCTGTTCACAGAGCTCTGTGTCCCAGCACATTACAGCTTTTCTCAGTCGTCTTGGTTCATTTCTCACGTCATGATTTACAGTGGCATCACAACAAGTGCGTTTCTCAAAACAGTGCAAACAGCACAACTCAACGAAACACCTGCAAAAGCACGTACCTCGCTCAGAACGCTCTGGTTTGGCCTCAGTAGCACATATTTAGGTTGATCAGATTGTCAGTGCCATCAGAATGTCTGGCCTGTGTGTCATTGCTGATGAACACAGCAGTCAGAATACTTAGTCATGTTGTCAGTGCAGCAGTGTACCCTGTAGGTATATTCTGATGGAACCAAAATACAGACTTACACAGAGCACAGAGTTACTCAGGGCTGTATGTGGGAGACCGACAGCAAGAAATTGGACTGGAATTAAATTTATATAGTAGTATTCTTGTACTGTATTGGTCAGACTGCAATTGGTTGACAAAAAAAATCAGATAGAAGTTCAGGAAGGACATAGCAGCACACACTGTGATGGCTCCTCCCGTTGGGGTGGCACATCAATGGTGGCCCTATGGCCAATGATGTTTCGACCACGCCTGCATTTTGCAAGGTTGAAGCCAGCCTCATCCAGGTGTATAAAAGTGTGGAGTGGTTCTCTTGATTCCGGCTCCATGATGCGCTGCAGCACATAAGGAGTAATGAAGAAGTAATGAGGTACAAGAATCATTTCAGCCATAGCAAATATGTCAGTATGCATAAGGGCTTTACCTGTACATACAGGTACCGTATCTCTTTCACCATTTCTTTGAAACGGTACAGCTGTTTCTTGCTCATCTGGTGTCGTTATCAGTTTTGATAAACCTTGTTCTGTAGAATGACTTGCTGGATCTCCCTCAGCCTTATGGCATTATGACCATAGCACATATAGCCTCCTCTTGTTGACGTGTGAAAATGGTCCTGCAGTTCTATATGGTATAAGTGTTAAAAATGCAAAACATAAGACTGAATAATATTTCAAAACTGATGTGAATGTCCACTCAGCCTTCCACCATGCAGCCTTACCCCTCTTGTTGGCTGTTTACCCTGTACATGGCCTTGTCTTTGTGACACTACAATGCTTTGTGTCTATATAGGTTTTATCAATTGAAGGTTCATGAGATGCACCTCTGACCTATGGTTGAGAGCTGTTTGACCATTGGGTGATCTAAACCTTCACAAATTCCCCTTCTTAACTGAAGCCAGGATTCACCTGAGAACAATTAAAGCTAATTAATTAAGGATAAACTAAAATTTACAAAAAAAGTTTCATAGAAATGTACAAATTATGCCAACATGTTCAGCACTTTCGCATGTACTGACCTAGGCAATGACCTAAACCCATTCAAAACTGTGGGGGAGATTCACAAAGAGTGGACTGCAGCTGGAAGCAGTGCTTCCAGAACCACCACGCACAGACGTACGCAGGACACGGATCTCAGCTGTCGCGTTCCTCGTGTCCAGCCAAGAGACGGCGTCAGAAGCGTCTCGCCTGGGCTAAAGACAAACAGGACCGGACTGGTGCTGAGCGGTCCAGAGTTCTGTTCTCTGATGAAGGTAAATTTAGCATTTCCTTTGGAAATCAAGGTCCCCGAGTCTGGAGGAAGAGAGGCGAGGCACAGAACGCACGCTGCTTGAGGTCCAGTGTAAAGGTTCTACAGTCAGTGATGGTTTGGGGTGCCATGTCATCTGCTGGTGTTGGTCCACTGTGTTTTCTGAGGTCCAAGGTCAACGCAGCCGTCTACCAGGACGTTTTAGAGCACCTCATGCGAGGCCTTGAGCTCGGGTCGGACACAATAAAGCTTGGCTTTGCTAACCAAACCAGTCCAGGGCTAGCTATCCCCCCGAGGCTCAGTGCTATCCTTGGCTAGGTTAACGTGCACTTCAATGAGGCTTAAACGTATCTCTGTGCGCAGTAAACACAAGTGACAACAGAACATTACCGTCATGTCTCTTATCTTACAGCCGCGACTTCACAGTTTATCGTGATATTGAGCTAATAACACAACTGCAGGACTGTATATTTCTCCGTTCGCCACCGAGACCACTCTCTACAACTTTCTTCTCAGACTCCCTTTTTCCCGCCTCCTCACTCCCTGACCCGCCCCCTTTTTCCCAGCAGACCCCCAACGCAGAGACCTATGGGACAAAATAAAATGATATAAAAACCAGAAAAATATACAAAGACTGAACAGAGCTAATTTAAGAACAATAACATGAACTATTTAAAGAACTAATTATTAACCTGGAAATTATTATTATTACTTTTACTAATTATTTAGCAGGGTTACAGATAGATAGGGTTACAGACAGACAGACAGACAGACAGATAGACAGATTCCTCAGAAAGCCATGACAGTGCAGTGACAGTGTTATCATTCTCACAGCCTTCCAAAATCCTTAATAAGTCCCGCTATGTTGCGCATGGAACTCTGCATGGAGTTTTGAAGACTTCATGTGCTCCAGTGTGGTGTGGATGTATATATGTTTAGTTACACTGTAGCTCCCATTATGGCACATTTAGGGAAACCCTTTATTTTAGTCATTTTGTTTACCTCCTGGTTACGAGCCTGTTTGTTCTTTTCCCCAGGAAGAATTTCAAAAACGACCTGGAATTCCTTTTACAAGGCGTCTCTGAGTTTGACATCCAATGCGAGTCTGTACCATCTGAAGTACTGTTGCATGGATCTTCAGCATTTCCTATTGGACTCTCAACAAGTGGGAAGGCATTCCTAGCTGGGACTTACCATGGACAGGGACGAGTAATTGTGGTCACACATGAATCTTACTTGGGTCTTGAAGCACTGTCCACGTTCATGATCAATGCTGTCCACTGGCTTGATAAAGGACGTGGGGGGGTTGTTGGTGTCGTACCTAGCCTTAATTCTGTCGTCCCTCTGCTGAGCAGGTCAGGACTACAATGCCAACAGACTGAATTTAGGCAGAGCCTAAGTGTCTTTGTCTGTACGTCATACAGTGATGCTCATTGCAGAGAGATCCAGGACTTTGTTGCTGGCGGTGGAGGTCTTCTGATTGGGGGACAGGCATGGTCGTGGTCATATGGCAATCCCGGCCGGAATGTGATGACGGATTGTCCTGGAAATTGTATCATCAGCCAGATGGGATTAAGCCTGTCTGACAAAACTGTGGAAGCTGGGGTGTACAAGGTTCCTCTTGTTTCTCAGTATGCCATAGAATTCCTTTTACAAGGCGTCTCTGAGTTTGACATCCAAGGTGAGGCTGTACCATCCGAGGTATTGGTGCATGGTCCTGCAGCCTTTCCTATTGCATCCACTCCAGATGGAAAGGCATTCCTAGCTGGGACTTACCATGGACAGGGACGAGTAATTGTGGTCACACATGAATCTTACTTGGGTCGTGAAGCACTGTCCACGTTTATGACCAATGCTGTCCACTGGCTTGATAAAGGACGTAGGGGGGTTGTTGGTGTCGTACCTAGCCTTAATTCTGTCGTCCCTCTGCTGAGCAGGTCAGGACTACAATGTCATCAGACTGACTTTAGGCAGAACCTAAGTGTCTTTGTCTGCACCGTGTACAGTGATGCTCATTGCAAAGAGATCCAGGACTTTGTTGCTGGTGGTGGAGGTCTTCTGATTGGGGGACAGGCACGGTGGTGGGCTCAATGCAATCCCGGCCGGAATGTGATGACGGATTGTCCTGGAAATTGTATCCTCAGCCAGATGGGATTAAGCCTGTCTGACAAAACTGTGGAAGCTGGGGTGTACAAGGTTCCTCTTGTTTCTCCGCATGCCATAGAATTCCTTTTACAAGGCGTCTCTGAGTTTGACATCCAATGCGAGTCTGTACCATCCGAGGTATTGGTGCATGGTCCTGCAGCCTTTCCTATTGGATCCACTCCAGATGGAAAGGCATTCCTAGCTGGGACTTACCATGGACAGGGACGAGTAATTGTGGTCACACATGAATCTTACCTGGAACGTGAAGCACTGTCCACGTTCATGATCAACGCTGTCCACTGGCTTGATCAAGGACGTAGGGGGGTTGTTGGTGTCGTACCTAGACTTAATTCTGTCGTCCCTCTGCTGAGCAGGTCAGGACTACAATGTCATCAGACTGACTTTAGGCAGAACCTAAGTGTCTTTGTCTGTACGTCATACAGTGATGCTCATTGCAAAGAGATCCAGGACTTTGTTGATGGTGGTGGAGGTCTTCTGATTGGGGGGCAGGCATGGTGGTGGTCATATGGCAATCCCGGTCGGAATGTGATGACGGATTGTCCTGGAAATCGTATCCTCAACAAGATGGGATTAAGCCTGTCTGACAAAACTGTGGAAGCTGGGGTGTACAAGGCTCCACAGGTGAAGCAACAAGGCCAAACCTCCACACAGCTGTATCATTTCCAGGATTTGCTTCAGCGGTTTGCCAGGCATGTGCTTCAGGGCCAACCGCTGGGAGATAATGACCAACGATTTCTGAAGAAGTTCGGCAGTGACTGTACCAGTTATCTCCGCCTGCAGGCGTTCGACAGTGAGACGTATAAGTCAGTAGTTGCACTTCTCACAGACGTAATCAAGGCAGGATTTCCAAAGGTGTCTTCTACACGTCCTGTAGAAAATGCAAAGGATCACGTGCTACTCCAGGTGGGGACGGAGTTGTTCAGGCTCTGCAAAGACAAAGATGAGCTTCTGCCATACCTCACTGTGGACACACCTGACCTAGCAACTGTGCACAATACAAAAGTCCGGATCAGTGCTAGCACAGCAGGTAAAGACTTTCTTATCCATTATGGAAATTACAAGCAATTCGTTTTCTCTTTTGTGGGGGGGCGGGGGTCATTGTCCCCTCTTTACAGCATTCTGGACAGTTGCCTGTATTTCCCCTACAGATATGGCTATTAACTAACAAATTATTATCACATGGAAAATTTACATTTTTTGTATGTATAGTCATCAGTAAAGAGTTAGATTGCAGTGCTGTTTGGAAGGAAGATAAAGGTTACCGGAAACAATAAATATATATATATATGTATATGGATGTCTCATGAAGGGCATCACTGCTCGCTGAATGTTCACAATCATGGTTGACTCAGATGTAAGATGTGTATGTGTGTGTGATACTTCATTAATTTAGTAGTAATGTATTTTCATTAATGTAAGTAGAATACAGAGCATTGGGGATTAAGAATCTGAAGGGTATGGTAACCTATTTAAAGTGTAAAATAAAAAGTGTAATATCTTTATGTAGCGTATAAATAATGAGACACACTTGTTTACTTGTTTCAGGTAAAGAAGAATGGATAAGCACAGGCCTCTACCTTTCTCCTAGAATGAAGACTAACATAACGGTGCCCGGGACAATGATAAGGAAGGGTTGGCGGGTATTATTTTCAGATTATTTTCAATGATATTTCTTTCCCTACTTTTCTGTTCTGTGTTTTGCCTTTAAAGGCCTGGTAGGCGATTTGAGGCGAGCAATTTAATGTCAAGTAAACTAATGTTTGCTCTTGCAGCAGGTTAGTTCCCTAGCTCACCTGCATTGCCTCCCTAGCAGGGGCATTTTGGTCAGATATGCTACAAACCATGGCCTATTATTACAACAGCAATTTTATTTAGTATTTTTGTATTGTATTTGATATATGTAATTAACTGTTGCACACTTGCAGGTGCAGATCGGCTGTCAGACTGATGATTTAAGCAATGCAAATGAACTGAAGCGAGCTCCTGTGGTGTGTGAGCAATTCCCTTTGGAAGAAGAGAATCTGCAAGTTTGCACTCTGTGGGGAGGACTCATATACCTGATCGCCCCTCCAGGAAGTACAGTACATCAGGTGGAGGTTGTTATTCAGACCGCTGTAAAAGCACCATACTACAAGTCAGGTAAAGTCATCTAGTACTTATTCAGTCCTAGTGAGACACAAGTGAGCTAGTACACTGTGAAAACGCTTGGGATGTAACCGTTCTCTCAGGAGAGACCCGTGTATCTGACTGGGTGGCTGAGATCCGTAAAGCACCGGCACCTTGGGCAGAGCTGGAGTTTGAGAACCTCATCATCACCATGCCATCAGAGGTGATACGACACCTGGATCACCCAGACACAGTGGCCACCCTCTGGGATTCCATAATGAGGAGTGTGGCCGAGCTGGCTGCTAAGCCTGCGAAGTTTACCCGCAAGGAACGCTTCGTTGCTGATGTTCAGATCTCTGCTGGTCTGTATCATGTGGTACTTTGTCAGAAGTGACCATCTGTTCTACCAACTCTTACCTTCACGAGCTAATCAGATGATGGTCTTGTTTCCACAGGCTTCATGCATTCAGGTTACCCCATCATGATGTACTCTACGTCCGCTCCAGACTTGGTGAATCCATATGTTGCTGGTAAAAGTGATTTCTGGGGACCTATCCATGAACTGGGCCATAATCAGCAACGCTCCGTTTGGCAGTTCCCACCACATACTGCAGAGTGTACCTGTAACCTGTGGTCTGTATATGTACACGAGGTGGTGCTGGGTGTGAACAAGGCAACGGCTCATGAGGAAATGACCGCACACAGACGACTAAGCCGAATTCAGATATACATGAGCGGGGCCCGAGATCTGACGGGGTGGGATGTCTGGACAGCACTGGAGACTTACATGCAGGTCAGTGGGCCTTTATGAAAAGTCCCTATGCTGGTGAGAGATGTAGGATATGAGAGCCTGCTGGGGTTTTCAGTAATTCTATCAAGCCCTCATTAACTCCAACACAATGTTCCAGTGCCCATTGCTTTGTTAACACAAGGTTCAGTGTTTCTCAACCTGTGGGCCAAATTTAAAAATTAAAAAGGTTATTGTAGTTTTCTGGTGGGTGCTATGCCTTGTGGTTGTTATCTGGATGGCCTTTGGGCAGAGAAGGTTGAGAACCCCTGTATTTGATTTTGGTTTTCATCACAAACCCAGTAAATTCAAAACAGGCTGTCAAATATATAGACTGTACGGGCTCGGGGGGGAATGAATGGATGGATTTGAACTTCACCTGTATGTTTTCATCTGATTCTTTTGAAAGCTGCAAGAAGAGTTTGGCTGGGATGCCTTTAAGGAAGTCTTTGCTGCTTATCATCATATGGAAGACGTACCACAGGACAACCTTGGCAAAATGAACCTGTACGCTGAGACCTTCTCCAAGGTGGTAAAGAAGAATCTGGTCTCGTTCTTCAAAGCCTGGGGCTGGCCCATCCAAGCAAGCACAGAACAGAAGCTGTCCAGCCTGCCTGAGTGGAAGAACCATCCTCTGGTCCAGTACATCAGATGAAGTGTGATTTTATCAACGTTCCTGAAACAGACGTGATTACTTTTGGAAGTTCATGCGGCTGAACATAGCTTGGCTTTGTGTAAGAGGAAACTGGCTGGAGGAAGGTTTAGTGGTCCCAGTAATTTCATTTTTTGAAGGACTTTCGTAATGTTACTCTCTGCTAAACTTGAGCTGATTAACCACAAGTCACTTTTCATGACCCCTGTACAGGGTTGACTGTATACAGACAGATCCATAAGTATTAAGATGCCATCTTTATCCCCTCCATCAAAGGGAAATGAAAAAGTGACAGAATTCTTGGCTTTCAGTATTTAACATAAATATCATATTAACCATTTAGGAATTACAGTCATATTTACATAGTGTTAAATTCTCCCACTGTATAAATATATATGGACCAGATATATATATATATATATAAATAAATCAGAACACGCAGTATATAATGTATTCTAAATTCTATGTTCTATAAAGTGTGGGAGTGCAGGTGTGTTGGGAAGGAGGATAAAGGTGACCAGGATCAATAACTGATGATAAATTTAGACTGATATGATCAATATTTATTGAGCTACACATACAGAAGTCTGTCTCTCAGTATGGCGTCGGGCCGCCGTGTTCGCTAACCCAACACGCCAGACGTCTCGGTATGGAGCTGTAGAGGTTCCTGATGGAGCCCTGTGATAATCCATCCCATGCAGCTTGAACATCCTCACACAGTTCCTGCAGATGGTGCGGTAAAGTTGAAAGGATAACAGGCCCTCTGGACGTGTAACGCATGATAAACTGTTCATCTTGGCGCTGACCACACTGCCTACCCACCACTATTCGTTCTTGTCAGTTCATTTTTAATCAGTATTAATTTTGATAAAAATGATCAGTAATGATTTTTAATCATTTTTTAAATCAGTATTAAAATGATGTTTGCTCTGGATTACTGGATGTACTGTATTCTTCAGTCATTAAGGTGACAGTTATTAGATCAATTATTATAATTAACAGCTTAACTGAGCTAAAATGTGCCTAAAGGGAGCTTGTGTGTAAATATGATTTGTTGCTAGCTCTCCTTTCAATTGTCGATTTAATAGGCTAATGCTAGGATTAAGAAACTGATTAATAACAGTAGCCCAGTTATTTCTATTAAACATGTCCCAGGATAAAACAGGAAACAAAAGAAGCTGTTACTCAGGGTTTCCAGGAGATGACGCCAGTAGTCATGCACCAAGAAGCTCAACAGATGGTGTGAAATCATGTGATTCCAATGACACACAAAATCCAGAGGGGGGCAGGAGGTGACATGCAGAATGGATGATATGGATAGCCTGTATTGTGATAGTTTAGACATGTTATAAGAGAACAGTATATGCAGAAAATCAGAATATATGTTGGACGTGATGCTTATGAAATGAAGAGAAACAGCTTTAACTGAATTTCATGTTGTCAGTGCCACAGACACAAGCATCTACCTTCTCCTCCAGACCGCCTACCGTCTACTCAAGAAAACTAATGACAGCACACAACAGTACTAAGACGTTACATTTTTGGTTAGCGGTTGGGTCGATCTTGGTACCAAGGTGCTCCACAATGATTTCTGTTTAGTTTGCATTTATTGATTTGTGGATGTTCTGTTCTGAATGAACAGAACAAAAAAGACAGAACCAAACCAACAAAAGCAGCGAACTGATATACAACTTTGAACATGGATACATAAACAACCAACATGAGGACAAAACACCAAGCAAGAACAAAGGGAACCACAGAGAGTATAAAACAAGGACTAACAAAGGACACCTGGGAAGGGGCGGAGCTAGAAACTAAGAACAGGTGAGGGGACTGACAAGGGGGCAGAGACAGGAGGAGCCAGAAACCAAAAGAAACAGAAGCACATGGAACAGGACAACACAAGACACAGAGAACCAGAGAAAGTTTAGTGAGGTAAGTTTAGCTGTGACTGGGCTAGCTGTGTTAGCCGAGCTGCCTGACGATGTACTAGTCTGTTTGTCTTAAAGACGGACAGATTTAAAGTTTGAGTGATTTACATTTGAGTAATTTACTACTGAAGTTTCAGTTCTTTCAGTGGAAGCTGATATAAACAGTACGTTTGGCAGTAACTGAGTGAGAGATGTCAGGACCCAAGCTAACTAAGGTAAATCCACCAGCAGCTGAGGTAAACATGTCAGAAAGTGAAATCTGCCGGTACCTGAGGGGAAACCAACAGCAACAGACTGAAATCTGCAGTGGCTGAGTGAAATAATCAGCTGAAGTAAATCTGATGGCGGCAGAAGAATCATTTGTTACTGCCTCTAGGCCTTACATTTGATTCAGTTTGACAAGATTGAAAAGAAACACTATGGAACAATCATTTCTGGAAACCAGGATCAAACCCTAATGATGTGGGAATGATCAGCACATCAGCACCTGGATTGGCAGACCAGGGCTCTCCTGGATTGGCGGACCAGGGCTCTCCTGGATTGGCGGACCAGGGCTCTCCTGGATTGGCGGACCAGGGCTCTCCTGGAGCAGCAGACGAAGGTCCTCAGACGGAAAGCATGCCTGGAAGCAGCCAGTGAAGCCAGGGTTTCGCCAAGCTCAGTGGCAACATCAGCCCCTCCAGATTATGTCTATAGCTAACACAGGGATTCCCCAACTTCTGAGCTGGAGCTAGGATGGAAACATCAGTTTTCGTCTCCTCTGTTGGGTTTCACCTCCAGTATCGGGTTCGAAGCTCTCAGCTCTGCCATGGTTCCTTAACCAGCGACACAGGACAGTGATTAGAGACGGTATCAGTAGACAGCAGAAGGCTATTGATCCTAGAGGTTACGCTGTTCACCAAGTGCCTGGGTCTCTTGGATATCTCCATGTGGTTACCTGCTGCTCTAAGTAAACACAAGGACGTAGGAACAATGCTCATGCACATGGGGGAGCATTTTATATTACTGTTAGACACCTATAGAGAGGAACAAGGCCAGGGTCCTCATTTCAGAACCTCTGCCTACCTACAGGAGAGCCAGTTAGATGTTGAGCAGGTTCTGCACGCTCCACTATTGGCTCCAAGGCTGCTGCATCCACAAAAGCTTTGGTTATGTAAGGAACTGGAGTGTGGAGTGTTCTGGGAGCAAGCAGGTCTCTACTGGGATAGTATAGGACCGACTGGACAAAATGAAAGGAAACAACAAATGTGTAGGTAAGATTCTACTAGCAGTAAGGGGAGACTGTCTGAAGTCTTTAACGTAAATATAAAGAACTTTAATACTAAGATGTAAAATACATATCCCAGTAATGCATAAATAGTCTGCTCAGAGTACTGAGCAGTACTCGCTTAACTTAATGTTTGGTCACTGAATAACAAAGCACTTAAGATCGTATTAAAGAGAATAAGCTTGATATCAGAAATTTGACTTGAGGAAGTGACGCCCTCTCTCTGGGGAGTTAAAACTTACAGATTGATAACCCATCAGACAGCAGCAAACTGGAATCTATCAGACTCATGTTGGCAGCTCTACACACAAGTCCGGTCAGTGGTGGAAAAATTGCCTGAATTTTTTTTTAACGTCGACTTATAAACAGTTACGAAGTATTTATGATAGTGCATCTAATACAGCCTTGGACATGGAATGACCTGGTCTCTAAAGCAAATGCTTGAGTAAAGATAATCTCACACCAGCCAACTGGAAGAGAACCCCACACATTTGGAAAAAGTCCATGGATATGTGGAAGTATGGCAGCGTGAGAGACACTGTGGTATAACGGAGCACTTTTGGAGAAAACCTGAACATTATGGTATTCTGAAGATTATGAAGAGTGGATCTCCCTGCTATAAAAACATTACTGACAGTCATCGTCTCTAATGAGATTAATAACACAATAAAAACAAAGTCCTTTACTAACGAACGCTGCTGCTAGCTTCACAATATTAATAATTATTATTATTCATTTTCCATTTGACATCACCTTCATTGCACTTCTAACAAAAGTACAGAACTCCTTTACCATTTAAAAGTAATCACTGTCCCTCTGTGGCCCAACACCAAAACCAGCTCGATGTGTTCAGGACACTGGTGACCAGTAAACCAAGCGTGTGCTATGTTCAGGATGAACTAGCTTATCAGTTTGCCTAGTTTCACCAACATGCTACTGAAACATCACTTGTGCCCTGCCGTCACGTTTTTAGGACTGCTAAGCGTCTTGGGGACGAGGTTCAGTACAAACCCAAAACAAAATCTCGAAATTCCACATTAAAGCGAGGGTGTTAATAACAGGTTCGATGGGAGCGTGTGAAGCAGCCGTACAATGGCAGGTATGACCCTGTGAGATGGAACCTGCCAGTCTTGTGACAGCACTGATACCTGTCAATACCTTTATAGCACATCATCTGCATCTGACACATGACACGGTAACAGATCAGTGCTGTAGACGGACGCTGTAAACGCTGTACACGGGACGATTTCTACATTCACAAAGGTGTGTGTGTGTGTGTGTGTGTGTGAGTGTGTGTGTAGTAGAGTGATAATGTGTGTGAGTGGGTGTGCCTGTTGTTTACTCTGTGTGAGAAAAAGCTGTTCTACCATATACAGAACAGGGGTCCAGAGGGGCAGGGCAGGGGTGGGTCTTCATCTGCTCTCACAGAAAGGCAGGGAGATTCCAGAGCACAGTTACACCACCACATATAATTTCCCTTAGACAGAAACTAAATTATTTATTTGGCATGGCGCTCTTGGCTAGGCTAGCAAGTGTATATAATAATAATAATAATAATAATAATAATAATAATAATAATAATAATAATAAATATTGCTTTTTGTTATTGTTATTATTATAACACAAATAAAACAAATGCAACATAATAATAATAATAATAATAATAATAATAATAACAATTGTTTGTTTGTATTTATCTATAGTACAGTAAACAAGCAGGGGCTCTAAAACCTCTCCAGATACACTTTAGAAACTTCCTGGACTGTAAACTAGAGAAGTGGAGTTTTGTAAAGGGCTCTGGGGGAAATTAATGTCCCACATGACTCCAGTCTAACAGCCCCATCCGCTCCGAGGAGCCACTTGCCTGTTTCCAGACTCGACCATCAGCTCCATTGAAGTGGTCCAGCCTTTGGACGAACCAGTTCTCTTCCACTGCATGTTCCGGACCGGGTCCAGAGACGGTCTCAAACTGGCGGAATCTGGCGAAACGCGCTTCACCTGGAGCGAAAGAGAGGCACGAACAGAGGAGAGATATCCTCAACCCCGCCAGAATGTTTCCCAGCACTCCAGAGCTGAAAGCCATCATCCTCCACACTGCTCCAGCTGTCTATCAACTTCACCTCCGATTCAGGCGCCCTTTAAACTCACGTTCCTCATGATACATCACGCGCACGTTCACGCGCCACTCAAACAACGGGACGATGAAGGAGTCAAAAAGTCTCAGGGCTCAGTTTTATAACCCGTTTGGCGCCAGCGAGCGAACCTGCGCGTTGTTTGGCCCTTTCTGGGCTCCGTAGTTGCAGCTGTGTTGTTTTGTGCTGATTTTGTTTCTGCCAAAGATTACATAAGCTACACCAAGATGGTGCATGCGCATTGAAATTAATGGCGTAAAGGAGAGAGACTCGGTTCCTGTCTGCTTAAATTACCCGCTTCGCCCCGCCCCCGTCTCTCGGGGCAACAGCAGAAGCCTGCGCTGGAAAACCGGACTGAACAAATTCCAAACAAAACCCCGCATGCTCTTATAATTAGGTGTCTAGAATGCGTGTTTGGGCTAAAACCACCACAAGACCCTCATATAACCTCACAGTGATCGTAAAGCAGACCCTGACGTGGTGAAATTGGTGGACTTTCCTGTTGATTTTAATAGAACTCGAGTCAAAATATTTTTGCAATGGCGACTCTCGGCTTCATGTGTCCTCTCTGTTTCCGGTCAGTGAACGCTTCCTCCTTGGGACCTGATTCAGGACCCTCGAGCAGCGTTGAGTCCGCCTGACTAAAAATAGAACACACTCCCTACTATCAGAGACGTTATAAAGACATTACTACTATAGACTAACGATGTTTATTAATGATAAGCGTTACACACACACACACACACACACACACACACACACACACACACACACGCACACACACACACACACACAAATAGGCATTTCAGTCCACAGTCCACCTTGCAGTTTCTCTGTTGTTGTATTTACGTTGGATGTGTAAATATTAATATACATATATAATTAATAAAACACATATATGAGTCTGTTATGTAAGAAGTAACGATTTGGGATTTAGCCTGCCTTACTGACACTCTTTCAGGGTTTGTATTTGAAGGAGGAATAACAGTGTTCCGAGGTTCACAGTGTGGCACTTTTGTGTATCAGTAACTCTCTTTATTCTCTATATTCATACAGTATATGCCAATACAGTTATCCATTTTATGATTTTTTAAAGATACTACAGTTATGGGCTCGTATAAATCACTGCCCAGTCTGTCAGCGCAGACAGCTGCTGTTGCCCCAGGAGACGGGGGCGGGGTGTTACGCGTGACGCAAGACTTAAGCAGACAGGAAGTGAGTTCCTTTTCGCCTCCTTCATTTGGCTAGTTCTGCACCATCTCGGTGTACCGTACACACTCTTCGTTTAAATTTCCTGTACTGTTTTGCTGTAGCTTACTTACTGTGGCTGGAAACCGTCCTCACATCATGTAAGTAACCCGTGTAGGATAAACCCCAGAGGGTCTACTCTCGTGTTACACCTGTTTTAGTTCAGATGTGAAGTTTATTTAACGTGTCTAATTAAAGTCTCTTATTCTGGATTATTAACGGGCATGGTAAACTCTCGGGCAGCTGTGCACAAACTGAAAGTAGTTAGTAACGCGGTCTAGACTTTCCACATCTTCACACTTAACCAGATCAACAAACAGTTAAATGAGCACGGCCAGGCGGTCATACCGGCTAAAATCAATAAACTTAAAAATGATGAACCGAATATGGTAGGTCTATAAATAGTCTGCGTGGTAGTTCATCTGATAGTTTCGTTTTCGAATTAGATTCTGCTGCTGCAGAGGCTGGATTTTGCCGGCAGGTGACACTGTTGAGGCAGTGTTCGTCATTGAAGGGGAACTCCACCGACTTTTTACGAAATTTAAGACAAAAGAAGATATAATAGCCTTTTACTATCTTTACTATCCCACATGGTGAAATTTACACTGCTACAGCAGAATATACAGTAAACAGATACAGAACAAGAGGTAGATACAAGTACAAAAGGTATAAAATACAAAACAGGAAATATATAGAAATAGATTACATGAAAGGATCATGATAATGACAATCAGTAGATGATGTGTGCAGGTAAGGCACAGGTGATGAGGTGCAGCAGAAAATATCACTTTGAATATATATATATATATATCTCAGATATCTCAGACATATATAAGTGTGTGTATGTAGATAGATAGATAGATAGATAGATATAGTCATATAGGTATTTATAGACATATAGGCATATATTGGCATATGGATATTGTCTAGGCATATAGATACACAGGTGCTGGTCATAAAATTAGAATATAATGAAAAAGTTGATTTCAGTAATTCCATTCAAAACGTGAAACCTGTATATTATATTCACTCCACACAGACTGATATAGTTCAGGTGTTTATTTCTTTTAATGTTGATGATTATAACTGACAACTAATGAAAACCCCAAATTCAGTATCTCAGAAAATTAGAATATTGTGAAAAGGTTGAATATTGAAGACCCCTGGTGCCACACTCTAATCAGCTAATTAACTCAGAACACCTGCACAGGCCTTTAACTGGTCTCTCAGTGTAGTTCTGTAGGCTACACAGTCATGGGGAGGACCACTGACTGGACAGTTGTCCCAAAGAGGACCACTGACACCTTGCACAAGGAGGGCAGGACACAAAGGGGCATCGGTAAAGAGGCTGGCTGTTCACAGAGCTCTGTGTCCCAGCACAGTAATAGAGAGGCGGAGGGAGGGCAAAGGTGTGGTAGAAAAAAAGTGTACTAGCAACAAGGATAACCGCACCCTGGAGAGGAGTGTGGAACCAAACCCATTCAAAACTGTGGGGGAGATTCACAAAGAGTGGACTGCAGCTGGAGTCAGTGGTTCAAGAACCACCAGGCACAGACGTACGCAGGACACGGGTCTCAGCTGTCGCATTCCTCGTGTCCAGCCAAGAGACAGCGTCAAAAGCGTCTCGCCTGGGCTAAAGACGAACGGGACCAGACTGCTGCTGAGCGGTCCAGAGTTCTGTTCCCTGATGAAGGTAAATTTTGCATTTCCTTTGGAAATCCAGGTCCCAGAGTCTGGAGGAAGAGAGGCGAGGCACAGAAGGCACGCTGCTTGAGGTCCAGTGTAAAGGTTCCACAGTCAGTGATGGTTCGGGGTGCCATGTCATCTGCTGGTGTTGGTCCACTGTGTTTTCTGAGGTCCAAGGTCAACGCAGCCATCTACCAGAACGTTTTAGAGCACCTCATGCTTCCTGCTGCTGACCAGCTTTATGGAGATGCAGATTTCATTCTCCAGCAGGTCTCGGCACCTGCACACAGTGCCAGAGCTACCAGTACCTGGTTTAAGGACCATGGTATCCCTGTTCTTAACTGGCCAGCAAACTCGCCTGATCTTAACCCCACAGAAAGTCTATGGGGTAGTGTGAAGAGGAAGATGCGATACACCAGACCCAACAATGCAGAAGAGCTGAAGGCCACTATCAGAGCAACCTGGGCTCTCAACACCTGAGCAGTGCCACAGACTGATCCACTCCACGCCACGCCACAGTTCTGCAGTAGTCCAGGCAAAAGGAGCCACGGCTAAGTACTGAGTGCGGTACACGCTCGTACTCTTCATCTTCACACTTCTCAGCTGGCCAACATTTCTAAACATCCTTTTCTGTACTGGTTTTCAGTGATATTCTAATTTACTGAGATACTGAATTTGGGGTTTTCATTAGTTGTCAGTTATAATCATCAAAATTAAAGAAATAGACACTTGAAATATATCAGTCTGTGTGGAATGAATGAATATAATATACAAGTTTCAGTTTTTGAATGGACTTACTGAAATAAATCCACTTTTTCCTGATATTCTAATTTTATGACCAGCACTGGTATAGATAGATGTATATAGACATATACACTCAGATGGATGGATGGATGGATGGATAGATAGACAGACATCCAGAGAAGCCATGAGGTACAAAACTTACCTGGAGATAACAAGCCAATTATGTTGGGATTTTAAGATAAAATAGTCCAAATAATTATGACCCATCAAACGCAGTTACAACCTTACAACCTATAGTTCTGGAGCCTACAACGTTATCGTGATGTTGACATGTGATTCCTCAGAAAGCCATGACAGTGCAGTGACAGTGTTATCATTCTCACAGCCTTCCAAAATCCTTAATAAGTCCCGCTATGCATGGAGTTTTGAAGACTTCATGTGCTCCAGTTTGGTGTGGATGTATATCTGTTTAGTTACACCGTAGCTGCCATTATGTCACATTTAGGGAAACCCTTTATTTTAGTCATTTTGTTTACCTCCTGGTTAGGAGCCTGTTTGTTCTATTCCCCAGGAAGAATTTCAAAAACGACCTGGAATTCCTTTTACAAGGCGTCTCTGAGTTTGACATCCAAGGCGAGTCTGTACCATCCGAGGTATTGGTGCATGGTCCTGCAGCCTTTCCTCTTGGATCAACTCCAGATGGAAAGGCATTCCTAGCTGGGACTTACTATGGACAAGGACGAGTAATTGTGGTCACACATGAATCTTACTTGGGTCGTGAATCACTGTCCACGTTCATGACCAATGCTGTCCACTGGCTTGATAAAGGACGTAGGGGGGATGTTGGTGTCGTACCTAGCCTTCATTCTGTCGTCCCTTTGCTGAGTAGGTCAGGACTACAATGCCAACAGACTGAATTTAGGCAGAGCCTAAGTGTCTTTGTCTGTACGTCATACAGTGATGCTCATTGCAGAGAGATTCAGAACTTTGTTGCTGGTGGTGGTGGTCTTCTGATTGGGGGGCATGCATGGTGGTGGGCTCAATGCAATCCCGGCCGGAATGTGATGACGGATTGTCCTGGAAATCGTATCTTGAGACAGATGGGATTAAGCCTGTCTGAGCAAACTGTGGAAGCTGGGGTGTACAAGCCTCATGTCGTTTCTCCGCATGCCATAGAATTCCTTTTACAAGGAGTATCTGAGTTTGACATCCAAGGTGAGTCTGTACCATCCGAAGTACTGTTGCATGGATCTTCAGCATTTCCTATTGGACTCTCAACAAGTGGGAAAGCATTCCTAGCTGGGACTTACCATGGACAGGGACGAGTAATTGTGGTCACACATGAATCTTACTTGGGTCGTGAATCACTGTCCACGTTCATGACCAATGCTGTCCACTGGCTTGATAAAGGACGTAGGGGGGTTGTTGGTGTCGTACCTAGCCTTAATTCTGTCGTCCCTCTGCTGAGCAGGTCAGGACTACAATGCCAACAGACTGAATTTAGGCAGAGCCTAAGTGTCTTTGTCTGTACGTCATACAGTGATGCTCATTGCAAAGAGATCCAGAACTTTGTTGCTGGTGGTGGAGGTCTTCTGATTGGGGGGCATGCATGGTGGTGGGCTCAATGCAATCCCGGCCGGAATGTGATGACGGATTGTCCTGGAAATCGTATCTTGAGACAGATGGGATTAAGCCTGTCTGAGCAAACTGTGGAAGCTGGGGTGTACAAGGTTCCTCTTGTTTCTCCGCATGCCATAAAATTCCTTTTACAAGGAGTATCTGAGTTTGACATCCAAGGCGAGTCTGTACCATCCGAGGTATTGGTGCATGGTCCTGCAGCCTTTCCTCTTGGATCAACTCCAGATGGAAAGGCATTCCTAGCTGGGACTTACCATGGACAGGGACGAGTAATTGTGGTCACACATGAATCTTACTTGGGTCGTGAATCACTGTCCACGTTCATGATCAACGCTGTCCACTGGCTTGATAAAGGACGTAGGGGGGTTGTTGGTGTCGTACCTAGCCTTCATTCTGTCGTCCCTCTGCTGAGCAGGTCAGGACTACAATGTCATCAGACTGAATTTAGGCAGAGCCTAAGTGTCTTTGTCTGCACCGCGTACAGTGATGCTCATTGCAGAGAGATCCAGGACTTTGTTGCTGGTGGTGGAGGTCTTTTGATTGGGGGGCATGCATGGTGGTGGGCGTATTGCAATCCCGGTCGGAATGTGATGACGGATTGTCCTGGAAATCGTATCCTCAACAAGATGGGATTATGCCTGTCTGACAAAACTGTGGAAGCTGGGGTGTACAAGGCTCCACAGGTGAAGCAACAAGGCAACACCTCTACACAGCTGTATCATTTCCAGGATTTGCTTCAGCGGTTTGCCAGGCATGTGCTTCAGGGCCAACCGCTGGGATGTAATGACCAACGATTTCTGAAGAAGTTCGGCAGTGACTGTACCAGTTATCTCGGCCTGCAGGCGTTCGACAGTGAGACGTATAAGTCAGTAGTTGCACTTCTCACAGACGTAATCAAGGCAGGATTTTCAAAGGTGTCTTCTACACGTCCTGTAGAAAATGCAAAGGATCACGTGCTACTCCAGGTGGGGACGGAGTTGTTCAGGCTCTGCAAAGACAAAGATGAGCTTCTGCCATACCTCACTGTGGACACACCTGACCTAGCAACTGTGCACAATACAAAAGTCCGGATCAGTGCTAGCACAGCAGGTAAAGACTTTCTTATCCATTATGGAAATTACAAGCAATTCGTTTTTTTCTTTTGTGGGGGGCGGGGGTCATTGTCCCCTCTTTACAGCATTCTGGACAGTTGCCTGTATTTCCCCTACAGATATGGCTATTAACTAATTATTATCAAATGGTATGTAAATTGTATGTATAGTCATCAGTAAAGAGTTAGATTGCAGTGCTGTTTGGAAGGAAGATAAAGGTTACCAGAAACAATAAATATATATATATGTATATGGATGTCTCATGAAGGGCATCACTGCTCGCTGAATGTTCACAATCACGGTGGACTAAGATGTAAGATGTGTGTGTGTGTGATACTTCATTAATTTAGTAGTAATGTATTTTCATTAATGTAAGTAGAATACAGAGCATTGGGGATTAAGAATCTGAAGGGTATGGTAACGCATTTAAAGGGTAAAATAAAAGTGTAGTGTATACATAATGAAACACACTTGTTTACTTGTTTCAGGTAAAGAAGAATGGATAAGCACAGGCCTATACCTTTCTCCTGGAATGAAGACTAACATAACGGTGCCCGGGACAATAATAAGGAAGGGTTGGCGGGTATTATTTTCAGATTATTTTCAATGATATTTCTTTCCCTACTTTTGGCCTTGTAGGCGATTTGAGGCGAGCAATTTAATGTCAAGTAAACTGATGTTTGCTCTTGCAGCAGGATAGTTCCCTAGCTCACCTGCATTGCCTCCCTAGCAGGGGCATTTTGGTCAGACATGCTACAAACCATGGCCTATCATTACAACAGCAATTTTATTTAGTATTTTTGTATTGTATTTGATATATGTAATTAACTGTTGCACACTTGCAGGTGCAGATCGGCTGTCAGACTGATGATTTAAGCAATGCAAATGAACTGAAGCGAGCTCCTGTGGTGTGTGTGCATTTCCCTTTGGAAGAAGAGAATCTGCAAGTTTGCACTCTGTGGGGAGGACTCATATACCTGATCGCCCCTCCAGGAAGTACAGTACATCAGCTGGAGGTTGTTATTCAGACCGCTGTAAAAGCACCATACTACAAGTCAGGTAAAGTCATTTAGTACTTATTCAGTCCTAGTGAGACACAAGTGAGCTAGTACACTGTGAAAAGTAACGCTTGGGATGTAACCGTTCTCTCAGGAGAGACCCGTGTATCTGACTGGGTGGCTGAGATCCGTAAAGCACCGGCACCTTGGGCAGAGCTGGAGTTTGAGAACCTCATCATCACCATGCCATCAGAGGTGATACGACACCTGGATCACCCAGACAAAGTGGCCAGCCTCTGGGATTCCATAATGAGGAGTGTGGCCGACCTGGCTGCTAAGCCTGCTAAGTTTACCCGCAAGGAACGCTTCGTTGCCGATGTTCAGATCTCTGCTGGTCTGTATCATGTGGTACTTTGTCAGAAGTGACCATGTGTTCTACCAACTCTTAACTTCACGAGCTAATCAGATGATGGTCTTGTTTCCACAGGCTTCATGCATTCAGGTTACCCCATCATGATGCACTCTACATCCGCTCCAGACTTGGTGAATCCATATGTTGCTGGTAAAAGTGATTTCTGGGGACCTATCCATGAACTGGGCCATAATCAGCAACGCTCCGTTTGGGAGTTCCCACCACATACTGCAGAGTGTACCTGTAACCTGTGGTCTGTATATGTACACGAGGTGGTGCTGGGTGTGAACAAGGCAACGGCTCATGAGGAAATGACCGCACACAGACGACTAAGCCGAATTCAGATATACATGAGCGGGGCCCGAGATCTGAAGGGGTGGGATGTCTGGACAGCACTGGAGACTTACATGCAGGTCAGTGGGCCTTTATGAAAAGTCCCTATGCTGGTGAGGATGTAGGATATGAGAGCCTGCTGGGGTTTTCAGTAATTCTATCCATTAACACAGGGTTCAGGGTTTCTCAACCTGTGGGCCATGATGCATCCTCTAGTGGTCCAGGGCTCGTGCTCCTGTAAAGGTAGTGGTTTGTAGTGGGCAGGGAACATAGTATATAATCATATTAGTGTGTATTTACTATTAATTATTTAAAAATATAAATATTTGTATATATATGTACACATGTTTAGATAAAATACCTCGCAGTAGCAGGCGTAAGGTTTCTCGGGGGGCTACCTTGTTCGAATTTGGACATATCATAATTTTCCTTTAACCAAATTTTAAAATTAAAAAGGTTATTGTAGTTTTCTGGTGGGTGCTATGCCTTGCGGTTGTTATCTGGTTGGCCTTTGGGCAGAGAAGGTTGAGAACCTCTGTATTTGATTTTGGTTTTCATCACAAACCCAGTAAATTTAAAACAGGCTGTCAAATATATAGACTGTACGGGCTCGGGGGGGAATGGATGGATTTGAACTTTACCTGTATGTTTTCATCTGATTCTTTTGAAAGCTGCAAGAAGAGTTTGGCTGGGATGCCTTTAAGGAAGTCTTTGCTGCTTATCATCATATGGAAGACGTACCACAGGACAACCTTGGCAAAATGAACCTGTACGCTGAGACCTTCTCCAAGGTGGTAAAGAAGAATCTGGTCTCGTTCTTCAAAGCCTGGGGCTGGCCCATCCAAGCAAGCACAGAACAGAAGCTGTCCAGCCTGCCTGAGTGGAAGAACCATCCTCTGGTCCAGTACATCAGATGAAGTGTGATTTTATCAACGTTCCTGAAACAGACGTGATTACTTTTGGAAGTTCATGCGGCTGAACATAGCTTGGCTTTGTGTAAGAGGAAACTGGCTGGAGGAAGGTTTAGTGGTCCCAGTAATTTCATTTTTTGAAGGACTTTCATAATGTTACTCTCTGCTAAACTTGAGCTGATTAACCACAAGTCACTTTTCATGACCCGTGTACAGGGTTGACTGTATACAGACAGATCCATAAGTATTAAGATGCCATCTTTATCCTCTCCATCAAAGGGAAATGAAAAAGTGACAGAATTCTTGGCTTTCAGTATTTAACATAAATATCATATTAACCATTTAGGAATTACAGTCATATTTACATAGTGTTAAATTCTCCCACTGTATAAATATATATGGACCAGATATATATATATATATATAAATAAATCAGAACACGCAGTATATAATGTATTCTAAATTCTATGTTCTATAAAGTGTGGGAGTGCAGGTGTGTTGGGAAGGAAGATAAAGGTGACCAGGATCAATAACTGATGATAAATTTAGACTGATATGATCAATATTTATTGAGCTACACATACAGAAGTCTGTCTCTCAGTATGGCGTCGGGCCGCCGTGTTCGCTAACCCAACACGCCAGACGTCTCGGTATGGAGCTGTAGAGGTTCCTGATGGAGCCCTGT
>JAMWET010001794.1:0-26779 GCA_024036415.1 Prochilodus magdalenae
ACCTTTAAGTAGTCAACCTCTCTCTACAGTACACCATGTTCAACAACTCCACCACCTTTAGGTACCCAACCCCTCTCTACAGCACACCATGTTCAACAACTCCACCACCTTTAGGTACTCAGCCCCTCTCTACAGCACACCATGTTCAACAACTCCACCACCTTTAGGTACTCAGCCCCTCTCTACAGCACACCATGTTCAACAACTCCACCACCTTTAAGTTTGGACTATAAACTATCCAGTCTGGGTTCTGTAGTGATGGGAAGTTTAATCATATTTCATGTCACATATATACAGTGTAATAGTCCTTCATATTTCTCCCCCTCACTAAAGATGGTTATGATACTTTGTTGGATATTGAGGGGGGGATGAATACAATACGTCTCTTATTGTGTGTAACTGAAAGTACTCTTGGTTAAAAAGTCCTCCTGAAGTAAAAGTACAAGTGTTCTATTTACATTTCTATCCTGAGTATAAAGTACTTGTTTGTTTATTCCTGTATGTATAAAAGTATGATATTATTAAACACAATATTAGATCATTTTATATGGATAGATAATGGTTCTGATGTTTCTATTATATCCCATGTAGTTTATTTATGTTTGTACTTCTATACTTCCTATAATTATATATAGACCTTATGATTTTGCTTTTGGTTTCAGAACAGACTGTAATATACAATCTCATAATGTTTTAGAGTGTGAAGCCACACACTGCTCTTTGCATTTTTATTTTTTGTTTGTTTGTTTGTTTGTTTGCCATAGTGCCAACTCAACATCAGCATCCTGTTAGCGTTTGACCGTAGGAAGTAGTCTGTATGTAACTTAAAGGCTTGATGTAAATTATTGCATGAATAAATGACTGTCCTGTTGATTCATGAGTAAGTAAATAAATAAATAAATAAATTCCTACATTTTTTATTGATTAAGTAGCTGTGGCGCTGAATTGTGTGGATGTTTCAGCGTTAAATTTTACATTAAATTTTACATTACATTCAATTTTACATTAAATTTTACATTTTCAATTAAGTGTTACATGTAAAGGCTGTTAATGTAGCTCTGCTGTTTGTTCTTGACCCATTACTAGGGTTTACTAGGGGTAGAAATTCCTGGCTGTTGGGAAAAGACCATGGTTGAGCTCTTATGATTGAAACTTAAATGTATAACTGAGCAAAAAAAAAAAAAGAAAAAGGCTACAGTCTGACATTGTGAGACATGCTAATGATTCAAGTTTCAAAATCAGCATGTGGCGTAAGCAAGGACAGGCCTCATCACTTCACCTGAGTGACACAAAAGCCAGGACTGTAGACATTCAGAGAACAGTGATGCCCTTCATGAGTCATCCTGTTAGTGCAGTACGCAAAGGGAGTGTGGAAAAGGCGGGAAGCTCAAACACAGGAGGCGCCGACACTGGTGCTCAAACTAAAGGGAATATTTCACAAAAAATTACAAAAAAAAGTCATTTAAGTCATTGAAATACCAAGCATATATACATACATATATATATAGCTAGAGTAAATTCACCACAGGTCTTCAGGTGGAGGTTCTTGAGGGAGTGATGGAGGGAGGTAATGTCACTCTCACAGGGAGGATGCAGGCGGGTATCACTGTGCTGAACTGGATCAGAACTCTACTGAGGTCACTCTGAATATCAGATGTAAGACAGTTTGAGCTCATTCACACCCACTTTGGTCTCCGCCCAGTTACAATACGTGGATGATTTCATGATTTGTGCACCCTCTAGAGAGCGATGTGAGAATAACACCAGTTTTCTCAGCTGGATGGATAAATAAGCTCTACAGAAATCAACAAGTCAAAACTACAGCATCTCAAACATCAGCTCTGCAGTGGGGGGGATAGAGGGGGATATCCGTGCATGGCTAACAACACTCAGGGGTCTCGATCCTCAGAGTACAAGACATTAACAGTGTTATGTAAGTTCTGGGACATTAGAGCCATAATCCATCATGCTCCTGTTACTCTCCATACTTAAGTACATTTGAAGGTAAATACTTTAGTACTGTTCCTCCAGCGGAGGTCTAATGGGAGGAACTTCTACTGGCACTGGAGAACCAGCAGGGTAGATAAGATGGGCTTAGGTATTGGCTTTGAAGTCGCCAGTGTGATTTCTCCAGTTAATGTTTTTCCCCCATTACTGCGATATGAATCCTACACCAAAGCATGCTGGTCTTTCTACTTCCTGTTGGCTAGTTCTTTTCTTTTACTGTAAGTTTGTAAGGTATTTACAGGAAGGGCTTCTCTAAATGAGTTCACAGATGTCTGTCTATTCTCTCCATCCTATCCAACCTCTGCTGATCTACTGTTCCCCACATACACCAAACCCATAAGCTACCCAGTGGAACGTTTGTTTGGGTACACTACTGTTAATAAAGAACTGAAATATGAACGAGTAGAAGAGAAAGGAGATGAAGTGTCAGGTAAACTGCTACAGGGTTCTAGATAGGCCTTATAGTGCTTACAATGTAGATGTAATTATAACTACATTCCTCTAGATGGCAGCCCAGACCAGCAGCTGATGATAAACCAGCTCTGACATCATCATGAAGTGTTTAGGGAAGAGTAATGTGAGGGTCCGGGCTGTACCGCCTGCAGCCAGCAGAGGGCGGCAGCAGCGGCGCTGTTCTGGGGGAACTACAGCCCGGAACTCCAAACCCCAGAATGCCCCACGATGATTACACCAACGAGCAGCACCTGGGGCATCGGTAATATAAGCTCAACTACTCCAAGCATGCTCAACTACTCCACCACCTTTAAGTAGTCAACCTCTCTCTACAGCACACCGTGTTTAACAACTTCACCACCTTCAAGTACTCAACCCCTTTCTACAGCACACCATGTTCAATAACTCCACCACCTTTAGGTACTCAGCCCCTCTCTACAGCACACCATGTTCAATAACTCCACCACCTTTAGGTACTCAACCCCTTTCTACAGCACACCATGTTCAACAACTCCACCACCTTTAAGTTTGGACTATAAACTATCCAGTCTGGGTTCTGTAGTGCTAGGGAAGTTTAATCATATTTCATGTCATATATATATACAGTGTAATAGTCCTTCATATTTCTCCCCCTCACTAAAGATGGTTGTGCTCCTTTGTTGGATATTGAGGGGGGGGTGAATACAATACGTCTCTTATTGTGTGTAACTGAAAGTACTCTTGGTTAAAAAGTCCTCCTGAAGTAAAAGTACAAGTGTTCTATTTACATTTCTATCCTGAGTATAAAGTACTTGTTTGTTTATTCCTGTGTGTATAAAAGTATGATATTATTAAACACAATATTAGATCATTTTATATGGATAGATGGTTCTGATGTTCTATTATATCCCATGTAGTTTATTTATTTTTGTACTTCTATACTTCCTATAATTATATATAGACCTTATGATTTTGCTTTTGGTTTCAGAACAGACTGTAATATACAATCTCATAATGTTTTAGAGTGTGAAGCCACACACTGCTCTTTGCATTTTTATTTTTTGTTTGTTTGTTTGTTTGTTTGCCATAGTGCCAACTCAACATCAGCATCCTGTTAGCGTTTGACCGTAGGAAGTAGTCTGTATGTAACTTAAAGGCTTGATGTAAATTATTGCATGAATAAATGACTGTCCTGTTGATTCATGAGTAAGTAAATAAATAAATAAATAAATTCCTACATTTTTTATTGATTAAGTAGCTGTGGCGCTGAATTGTGTGGATGTTTCAGCGTTAAATTTTACATTAAATTTTACATTACATTCAATTTTACATTAAATTTTACATTTTCAATTAAGTGTTACATGTAAAGGCTGTTAATGTAGCTCTGCTGTTTGTTCTTGACCCATTACTAGGGTTTACTAGGGGTAGAAATTCCTGGCTGTTGGGAAAAGACCATGGTTGAGCTCTTATGATTGAAACTTAAATGTATAACTGAGCAAAAAAAAAAAAGAAAAAGGCTACAGTCTGACATTGTGAGACATGCTAATGATTCAAGTTTCAAAATCAGCATGTGGCGTAAGCAAGGACAGGCCTCATCACTTCACCTGAGTGACACAAAAGCCAGGACTGTAGACATTCAGAGAACAGTGATGCCCTTCATGAGTCATCCTGTTAGTGCAGTACGCAAAGGGAGTGTGGAAAAGGCGGGAAGCTCAAACACAGGAGGCGCCGACACTGGTGCTCAAACTAAAGGGAATATTTTACAAAAAATAACAAAAAAAGTCATTTAAGTCATTGAAATACCAAGCATATATACATACATATATATAGCTAGAGTAAATTCACCACAGGTCTTCAGGTGGAGGTTCTTGAGGGAGTGATGGAGGGAGGTAATGTCACTCTCACAGGGAGGATGCAGGCGGGTATCACTGTGCTGAACTGGATCAGAACTCTACTGAGGTCACTCTGAATATCAGATGTAAGACAGTTTGAGCTCATTCACACCCACTTTGGTCTCCGCCCAGTTACAATACGTGGATGATTTCATGATTTGTGCACCCTCTAGAGAGCAATGTAAGAATAACACCAGTTTTCTCAGCTGGATGGATAAATAAGCTCTACAGAAATCAACAAGTCAAAACTACAGCATCTCAAACATCAGCTCTGCAGTGGGGGGGATAGAGGGGGATATCCGTGCATGGCTAACAACACTCAGGGGTCTCGATCCTCAGAGTACAAGACATTAACAGTGTTATGTAAGTTCTGGGACATTAGAGCCATAATCCATCATGCTCCTGTTACTCTCCATACTTAAGTACATTTGAAGGTAAATACTTTAGTACTGTTCCTCCAGTGGAGGTCTAATGGGAGGAACTTCTACTGGCACTGGAGAACCAGCAGGGTAGATAAGATGGGCTTAGGTATTGGCTTTGAAGTCGCCAGTGTGATTTCTCCAGTTAATGTTTTTCCCCCATTACTGCGATATGAATCCTACACCAAAGCATGCTGGTCTTTCTACTTCCTGTTGGCTAGTTCTTTTCTTTTACTGTAAGTTTGTAAGGTATTTACAGGAAGGGGTTCTCTAAATGAGATCACAGATGTCTGTCTATTCTCTCCATCCTATCTAACCTGCTGATCTACTGTTCCCCACATACACCAAACCCATAAGCTACCCAGTGGAACGTTTGTTTGGGTACACTACTGTTAATAAAGAACTGAAATATGAACGAGTAGAAGAGAAAGGAGATGAAGTGTCAGGTAAACTGCTACAGGGTTCTAGATAGGCCTTATAGTGCTTACAATGTAGATGTAATTATAACTACATTCCTCTAGATGGCAGCCCAGACCAGCAGCTGATGATAAACCAGCTCTGACATCATCATGAAGTGTTTAGGGAAGAGTAATGTGAGGGTCCGGGCTGTACCGCCTGCAGCCAGCAGAGGGCGGCAGCAGCGGCGCTGTTCTGGGGGAACTACAGCCCGGAACTCCAAACCCCAGAATGCCCCACGATGATTACACCAACGAGCAGCACCTGGGGCATCGGTAATATAAGCTCTCACCGTGCATACATCGTCGCTGCACCTTTGTAGAGGGGTAGCCGGTACGGTATTAGAGCCAAGAGCCAAGAGCCAAAGAAACAGTCGTGCAGAGTACACCTGCGGGTTACTCTGCACATAGTGAATTTTAATTCCCCGTTTTGTTAATCCCTCTACTGTTCATTTCAGTTTCTATTTTAAGCTATCCTTCTGTTTGAACACGCTACTCTAGCGTTTCCTTGTTTGCCGTTCCCGCCATTTCTCCCTCTCACTGTTAAGTCCTCACACTGACGGGTCCCACGTGTGCTGCCGCATAGCGCAGGAGTAACTCGTGGGGTTACCGCTATCAAGGTGGGGGGTTCGATCCCCGCCTAAACACTGAGCTTCAACTACTCAGTTCACTCCTCACACTCATAGTTTCACGTGCATCCGCATCCAGGAAATCCGTTTGCATGCTATATAAACCTTAATACACCGCAAACGGATTCCTGCACTGCGCTTGGGTCCAACACCCAACCGCACCGTGACAAGTAAAATGTCAGTAATGCGATTAAGGGCTGGTTTTTCAGATGTGGTTTAAGCCTAGTCTCAGACTAAGTGCTAATGTTGAATATCTATTATGAACTCTTTTTAGTCTAGGACTTGGTTTAGACCGAGTCAGAGAAACTGAACCCATAAACCTAAGAATCAGAATCAGAATCAAGCTTTAAGTGTGTTCACACATACAAGTAATTTGTCGTTGGTTACAGCAGCTCACAGTGCACAGACACATCCTAACACACACACACCCACACACACACGCACACACACACACCTGTAAACCATACATCATGTGTAGCTGTGTATGTATATTAAACTGCATAGTGCAGCAGTCTGAGGCAGTCAGTACAGAGGATGGAGCACCAGTCCGAGACGGCCAGTACAGAGGATGGAGCACCAGTCCGAGACGGTCAGTACAGAGGATGGAGCACCAGTCCGAGACTGTCAGTACAGAGGATGGAGCACCAGTCCGAGACTGTCAGTACAGAGGATGGAGCACCAGTCCGAGACTGTCAGTACAGAGGATGGAGCACCAGTCCGAGACAGTCAGTACAGAGGATGGAGCACCAGTCTGAGACAGTCAGTACAGACGATGGAGCACCAGTCTGAGACACTCAGTACAGAGGATGGAGCACCAGTCTGAGACACTCAGTACAGACGATGGAGCACCAGTCTGAGACAGTCAGTACAGAGGATGGAGCACCAGTCCGAGACGGCCAGTATAGAGGATGGAGCACCAGTCTGAGACGATCACTATAGAGGATGGAGCACCAGTCTGAGACAGTCAGTACAGACGATGGAGCACCAGTCTGAGACACTCAGTACAGAGGATGGAGCACCAGTCTGAGACACTCAGTACAGAGGATGGAGCACCAGTCTGAGACACTCAGTACAGACGATGAAGCACCAGTCTGAGACTCTCAGTACAGAGGATGGAGCACCAGTCTGAGACGATCAGTACAGAGGATGGAGCACCAGCCCGAGACGGCCAGTATAGAGGATGGAGCACCAGTCTGAGACGATCACTATAGAGGATGGAGCACCAGTCTGAGACAGTCAGTACAGACGATGGAGCACCAGTCTGAGACAGTCAGTACAGAGGATGGAGCACCAGTCTGAGACTCTCAGTACAGAGGATGGAGCACCAGTCTGAGATGATCAGTATAGAGGATGGAGCACCAGTCTGAGACAGTCAGTACAGAGGATGGAGCACCAGTCTGAGACGATCAGTACAGAGGATGGAGCACCAGTCTGAGACAGTCAGTACAGAGGATGGAGCACCAGTCCGAGACGGCCAGTATAGAGGATGGAGCACCAGTCTGAGACGATCACTATAGAGGATGGAGCACCAGTCTGAGACAGTCAGTACAGACGATGGAGCACCAGTCTGAGACACTCAGTACAGAGGATGGAGCACCAGTCTGAGACACTCAGTACAGACGATGGAGCACCAGTCTGAGACACTCAGTACAGACGATGGAGCACCAGTCTGAGACTCTCAGTACAGAGGATGGAGCACCAGTCTGAGACGATCAGTACAGAGGATGGAGCACCAGTCCGAGACGGCCAGTACAGAGGATGGAGCACCAGTCTGAGACGATCACTATAGAGGATGGAGCACCAGTCTGAGACAGTCAGTACAGACGATGGAGCACCAGTCTGAGACAGTCAGTACAGAGGATGGAGCACCAGTCTGAGACTCTCAGTACAGAGGATGGAGCACCAGTCTGAGATGATCAGTATAGAGGATGGAGCACCAGTCTGAGACAGTCAGTACAGAGGATGGAGCACCAGTCTGAGACGATCAGTACAGAGGATGGAGCACCAGTCCGAGACGGCCAGTACAGAGGATGGAGCACCAGTCTGAGACGATCACTATAGAGGATGGAGCACCAGTCCGAGACGGCCAGTACAGAGGATGGAGCACCAGTCTGAGACACTCAGTACAGACGATGGAGCACCAGTCTGAAATTGTCAGTACAGAGGATGGAGCACCAGTCTGAGAAGGTCAGTACAGAGGATGGAGCACCAGTCTGAAATTGTCAGTACAGAGGATGGAGCACCAGTCTGAGACAGTCAGTACAGAGGATGGAGCACCAGTCTGAGACAGTCAGTACAGAGGATGGAGCACCAGTCTGAGACAGTCAGTACAGAGGATGGAGCACCAGTCTGAGACAGTCAGTACAGAGGATGGGGTGATGTGTGATGCTGGTTATAAACAGATGTAGGAGATGGATTAAATGCGCAGTACAGGAAGTGATAGTGTCCTGAATGTGGAGTGTAATGTTCAGCTCTGTGATGTCATGTGGGAAGAAGCTTCTCTGGGACCTGTTGGTCTTGATCCTCATCTGGCTAAAGCGCTGCCCTGAGGGAAGACCCTGGAACAGGTGATGGCCTGTTTCCTGGTTCTGGAAGTGTGCAGATCCAGCAGAGTGGGACGTTTGTCTCCAGTGGTCTTCCCTGCAGACCTGATGATGTGCTGCAGTCTGTGGATATCATGTTTGGGGGCTGAGCTGCCCCACACTGTGATGGACGAGGTGATGACCGATTCTGTGGTGGCAGGGTAGAACTGTACCATCAGCGAATGGCTGAAACGTGAGGGCTTCATATTTACCTACTAATCATTAACACTCTACTGAACACGTATGTGTGTGAGTTCAGCTTGTTAGAGAGCTGGTATGCTGGGCTGAGGCCTGTTGGACTCACTGCTTCTTCCTGAATCTAAATCTGGATGAGACTAATTCTGTACTGAAGGTACACAGGAAGTGACATCAGCTCTGACTTTAGCATCACTCTGCTCATGTAGACTTTTAGTATTAAATGTTGATCAGAACTTCATACACGCCTTCCTGAGTACCGCTGGTAATCACTGGCAATCATGGGGTCTGATGGGGCCCTAGGCTAAAATTCACAGGGGGCCACTCCAACCCGCGTTCATCACCATTATTGGAATTATGAAAATATAATTAAACCCACATGTGACTGAAATAGAGATCTACACTCTGAGTGTTATATAGCCAGAGTCATGCTGAGGTAAACTCAATAACACCATCAGCTGACCACGATGCTGTGAGAGCTATGTTTACCATTACCACTCAGAGGGGTTGTGGTTGGAGCTGTAGAGTGAGAGAATGGAGCTGCTGGTCAACCGGCCACCCACAACGTCTACACTAAACATGCAAGACAGTCCTGAAATCGTCCCTCATTTCTCACGACTGGATAACGTTCAGCAGTATGGAGCAGTTCTTCCCAGAGCTTTATGGTCTTCAGTTTTAATGAGAATGGGTTTTACTCCTTACGCAGCTACACTTATAGAATGAAGGACTGATTCAGTAAAACCAGGAAGAGCAATGTTTCAGGATGTGCCCGATGACAGCAACACGTCACCCTCGTTCAGGCCAACAGTTTAAACTGTGGAAGAGCCTTCTGTTCTCATCATTCGTTCTTTGGGTTCCGGAGGTGAACACCACCTAATGAAGGTAGGAAAACTAAGCCCTGAGTTTGTTTGATTAGTAAGGTCTTTGTTGTTCTTTAAAAGAGAAGTGAACTAATATCCAGTGTTGTATCGTCTTCATATGAACAGTTAGGGTTACTGATAATCAGACACTCTGGTAGTCAAGTAGTTCCAACCCCAGATCAGAAAAAGGTGGCATGTAGCATTATAGCTGAACCTGAAAAGTGTGGGGTAGCAGTGCTATGGGGAAGGAAGATGAAGGTCACCAGGACCAATAAAGGATGATACATTTAGACTGATATGGACAATCGTAAGGCGGCTGTGACTGACCAAACGCTTGCTGAAGGAGAAAGCTTTAATAACACCAGTCCAGAGTCGGAGTCACAGAAACAGGCCAGGTCAGAACCGGAAGTACACAGATGCATGGGCAAGGCCAGAGAAAGAACAAAGACCAGCAAGGGTCGGTGGTGAAAAGGCAGAATGACCAGGCTAACAAATCCAAACAGGGCTGAGGCAAAGAGCAAACCGAAAAACATGAACGAGTCAGAAACCAGAACCGCTACAGAACAGGGACCACTGCCACTGCAGTGTTTGGTGGCGGTCTGTGTGCGTGTGGCCCTGCGCTGTGTAGCCGTCTGTCTGTGGTGCTGCACTAACAGGAGGACTCACGGAGGACACCACTGCTCTGTGAATGTCCGCAGTCGTGACTGTTGGGTCAGTCAGGTACAGCCCCGTCCTTGCTTCCGTCACATGCACGATGTCACGATGTCAAACCTACCCACCAAGTTTCATTCCTCCTGGGTGCAGCTATTTGTGGAAGTTTTGTTGTTTCGTTTTCTGTTTTAAAATGCACCACACATTCTCTACTGGGGGACAGGTCAGCACTGTGGGTCCCAGTCTTCACTGTCCACGTTCTCTCGGCTGTTATTTAGCTGGGTCTGTATATTGGTTGGGTTTCTGTTGAAACGTAGCTGGCGTGTTCGGTAAAATGACTGGTGAGGTACAGTTGTGGTGTAACCACTGTCTCATGAGGCTTGATCGAGATGATATGCACCTAGCCATGGTGGTCAGCGAGAGTAGCCGCTTGTCGTTCGGGGTGAAGGTTAGAAAAGGGTCAAGTCAGACGGTCGCCACCGCAACAGAAACCCCTCTGCTACTGCTATGAAATCAAATATGGTGAAGAGTGAAAATGAAACGACTCTATTTAAGCATCTGTAGGTTAAACACAACAAGAGTATGTTGAGTAACACAAGAGAGTATGGTTACGGTTTTACGGGCACATGAGCTGAAAGGAATGACAGATTTCCATGATGTAGTGAACAGTAAGATAGTGGGGTTTAAGTTGGAGTGGAGGTAAAGTAAAGCAAACTCGTCCAGAATGGAAACACTTCAGTACAGATACACGGGAAGACTACTTCAGTACAGTAACTAATCACACTTACATCCGTACGCTCCACCACTGTCTTCTCTGAAGACTTGAGTGTGAGGAATGGAAGTATGAGCTCACCAGACCAGAAATGACTCCCCTGTGATTGACATGTACCTAATAGTGTGTAGTACCTCCACCAGCACCCACAACAGCTGGGTATGGATTTAGTACAGACTGGAGTTTTTGGATGGAGGCCACATCAGTGTTCAGACACTCCTGCATCAACGACTTGATCAGTTGGTCCAGATTTGGTGGAAGCCTTCACTGGCGTCTTACTGGTTGTTCTAAGTAGTTCAAATCTGGGGACTTTGGGGGCCAGTCCAGATGTGTGAGTGTTGAATGTTCATGATGCCAATCAGTCACAGTTGCAGCCCAGTGAACTCGGGATCAGTCATCTTGGAATACTGGGATAGGAATGTTATGTTCCTCAGGAAGATGATGAGCTAAAGGCAGCAGCTGTCCAGCAGCTCAGTGTAGACACTGTGGTTCAAATACACCGTCACCTCCACCAAAGAACCCATTTTCACCTTATTACATCACCCCCAGAACATCTCAGAGGGGAACATCAGTTTTACTCCGGGGGGCTTATTTACAGTTGAAATAGCTACCCAGACAGAAAGAGGACGTATCGTGTGTTCATCTTCTTTGTAATGACTTACAAGCCAAAGTAAACTGAAGAAATCACTGCTGTCTTTTTCTCCACACTATTACTGACGTAGCGCTAAGCGCTAATATGAGACCTGGAGGAGCTGCTCAGTAAAAATGCATGGAGGGCTTTAATGAACAATGAAGTAACTGCACGTATCACCTCACAGCTATTTACACTTTGCAAGTGGTGTGGCATAAACATACGTGTTGAGACTGAAACCAGCGTTCAGAACGTTTGTGTTAATTAAGAGAATTCTGTTGTGCATGTTATGATCATACAGGCTGCAGTGATGACCTCACTCAGAATGCCTCCCACTGCTTCCCTGGTGCTTCTGCTCTTCGTCTCAGGTGAGTTAGAAGTGTCCCGTAACATCAACATACTGACACACAGTTACAGTAACACACTCACACACACTGTGGTCAGGTGTACTGTGTATGTGGGAGGAGCTTCAGATTACTCCAGCTGATCACTCCAAACTCAGCTGAGATGAAGAGTCTCAGAAATGAGCTGAAGTGGAGACTGTATCCAGCATCATACTGACTGAACCCCACATAGTAATAATCACACATCTCTGTGTTCTGTGTTACAGGAGCTGCTGCTCAGAATGGGTGGGGTGTGACTTACAACCCCACATCTATCTGTGCTGTAAAGGGGTCTACAATGACCATGAGCTGCACTTACACACATCCAAGTGATCACTCAGTCAAGAAAGCTTTCTGGTTCAAACAGTGGCCTGTACAAAGTGGTGTAGAACCTCCTGATCTGTTAGGTGGTCCAGACTGCAGAGGCAGGGTTCAGTACCTCGGAGATAAACAACACAACACCACTCTCAGCCTGCAGAATGTGACAGAAAAGGACCAGACTATATACTACTTCAGATTTATAACAGTCAAAGATGACGGAAAGTGGACAGGTGCAGGTGGAGTTGATCTTAAAGTCACAGGTGAGCTCCATCAGCAGAAATAAGACACTGTACTTCATTCACTGGTGTTCAGGAACCACACAGCAGTTCATTAACTGTAGTACATTAGTCAGAGTGGATCAGCACACTGAGGGGTTTAACAGCGCTGTATTAGCGGTAGATCATTAACTGTAATATACATCCAGCTAGTGTGAGTTCTCCACAGTGTAAGTGTGTTTCTCCTGTACTCAGGTCTCCAGGTGGAGGTTCCTGAGAGAGTGATGGAGGGAGGTAACGTCACTCTCACATGTAACACCACCTGCAGTCTGACAGTCAGACCAACATTCACCTGGTACAGAGGTGAAGGTCGTTTAACCTCCAGTACTGACCAACTCCACCTGCAGCCGGTCAGCAGGGAGGATGCAGGCAGGTATCACTGTTCTGCCCAGGATCGGAACTCTACTGAGGTCACTCTGAATGTCACCTGTAAGTACAGATTCATTCATTCAAACTAAAGCTGACAGTTTAAGCTGCATGCAGCAGCAATATCCTCCTAATATTAAATTATGAACTGATGATTAAATACTGTAGGAATCTTTTAGGCTCTGATACCAATACAGGAAGCAGAAACAGCCATTAACAGTGAAGCTCTGGTGTGTAATATCATTTCTGGAGATTCTGTAGAGTAAACATACCTGATCTCCTGAAGGGTTCTAGCTTCACTGTCTCACTGTGATCTTAAACCTCCTGCTGTTCCTAAATGTACATCACATGGTGTCAGTGTAGATTATTAATCCTCATAGAACAAAGACACGTTTGGAGAAACAGTAACTGTTAGAGTTCTAGTCTAATGGATCCTCTACATGTTCTGAAAGAACCCATCAGAAAACCACCTCCATGAAGTGTAATGCGTCTGTCTACCTCTAGATGGCCCAAAGAACGTCTCAGCGTCCATCAGTCCCTCTGGTGAAATAGTGGAGGGCAGTTCAGTGACTCTGACCTGCAGCAGTGATGCAGATCCACCTGTGAACTGTACCTGGTTTAAAGGAACATCATCAGTAGTGAAAGGAAAGACCTACACACTGAAGGTCAGCTCTGTGGACAGTGGAGGATACAGGTGTAGGTGCAGTAACGGGTATATAGAGAAATACTCTGAAGCTGTATCTCTGAATGTTCTGTGTAAGTGGTTAATAATTCATAAGCTGCTGATGTTCATTAACACGACTCAATAACTCAAGCAGCACTCATATATTACTAACGGTGAGGTTTCCTGATTTTCCTAGATCCTCCAAGGAACATCTCCTTGTCCGTCAGTGCCTCTGATGAAATATTGGGGGGCAGTTCATTTACTCTGACCTGCAGCAGTGATGCAAACCCACCTGTGCAGAACTACACCTGGTTTAAAGAAGGTGGAGACTCACCTGTAGGATCTGGACACAGTTACAGTCCTCTACAGAGTGGATCCTACTCCTGTGAGGCTCAGAATGAATACGGATCTCAGAAATCAGCTGCAGTGACTGTAAAAGGTCCGTACAGAAGAAGACATGGAACATATAATAATTATTTAGACCAGTTTACTGAAGATCAGTTTACTGAACACACATCTGGTTTACTGGTCTGTGTGTCTCTCAGCAGAACGCTCCATGGTTCTGTATGTGGTGGCTGGAGTCGGACTCTGTGGGGCCGCGGTGCTGACTGGTGTTGTGCTGTTGGTGTGGTAGGTATAAGGGTTTGTGTCAGTGTGTCTGTTCCTTCATGTAGCAGAACTACAGAGATGATCAGATCTGGAGACGCAATGTTCCTACATGTGATCAGTCTAATATAGCGTACCATAGATCATAATGGGAGGTACAGTAATAAGGCAGTTCATAGCAATGTAATAACTGTCTAATAAACCAGACTGATAAATCATCCAGTCTTTTCTGAAAGCAGGAAGAGGAAGAAGAGAGCGATGGAGGAACATGACTACCAGGTGAGCTGATACTGTAATGAAGCTGAACTGCACAGTGTAGTGTTGGTGCTGGTGGAGCTCATCTGATGAAGCTGCTCATGTTGTGTAACCCTCCTCTATCTAGAACCCTGACCCTCATGCTAAGGACGACACGTACACAGCTCTCGATCCCAGGTCCAGATCCTCTGATGATGTGTACAACACACTCACAGTAAGAGTCTCATAGATCAGTCAGACGTTCAGATTCCTACAGAACCCACATTCCTTCATTTCTCCTCCTCTTCATTCTCTCCTTCCTCCAACAGACTGTTCATTCCAGTCCTTCTGATGACCTGTACACGGCTCTGGATCCTCAGTCCCGCTCTCCTGACTACGACACTCTAGCAGTGAGTGAATCCACTTGTACTGATCAATGTCTTGTAGCTGCTGGAGCTGGTAGACCGTCTCCACCTTGGAGTCTCCTTCACACGTCTCTGTCATGATTCTGTCTCTTCCTCCATGATCCTGCTGGAGACTTCACCTCCTGTGAGCTCTTCTGTTTACTGATCCTCTCTTACCTGGTGTTCTGTCTTCCTGCTGTTCTCGGTTATTATAAGCATCTGTGGTTATTAAAGAGCACAAATATGAATTATTACTGTTGTTAATATGTGGAAAGTAAATCCACTCATCAAATGAACAGCTGCACCCAGAAGGAATCCACCGACAGGAATGAAACTTGGTGGGTGGGTTTGACATTGTGAGACATGTGAATGATATAATTTTGACGCTCGCTGCACTTGTGACGTAAGCTAGGATGGGTCTTATCCCTGTACCTAACTGAGTCAGTGACAGTCAGTGAGCAGTGATGTCCTCCATGAGACATTCTGTTAGTGCAGCACCATTGGCAGACAGCTGTACGACGCAGGACTACATGTACACAGACCGTTACCACGACTGTCCTTAACACCACGTCACCGTCACCAAGGACTGCAATGAATCCCAATCTGACATTTCCGTCTGGGTGCAGCTATTTAGTGGACATCATCTTTATAGTGTTTGTGTGTGTGTGTGTGTGTGTGTGTGTGTGTGTATGTGTGTGTATGTGTGTGTGTGTGTTTCTCTATTAGACTGTCAGACACCAGCGCTGAAACCAGCATGAAGAAAACCAATCCCACCAAAGAGACTCACCAAGAGAGAGAGACATAACGAGGCATGGAGAGACATGGAGAGAGAGAGAGAGAGAGAGAGAGAGAGAGACAGAATGAGGCATGGAGAGACATGGAGAGAGAGAGAGAGAGGGAGAGAGAGAGAGAGAGAGAGAGAGAGAGAGAGATTATATTGTATTTTATTTTTACTTTTTTCTGGAGTTTATAAAAACAGCCTGTCTTTGTTACTGTGCCTTTAAAATTGCTATATGTTAATGAGAGTGGGCGGGGCTAAACTGCTCCTGGCAAACAACATGTTTCTGGTTGTTCAGCTTCCTGAGTCTGATTAGGTTCAGAGTTAGTCTAGTCTAATAGTCTGGCTGTTCTCCCTTTGCTCTACTGTCTAGCTACTGTTGGTTTAGTCCAGGTTCTTTATGCTAGTCTGACTGTCTCCTCTGTTATTTACTGTGTCTTTGTTTCATTCTATGTTTGTTATTTCAAAGTATGATGGTTCTAGAGTGTTCTCCAAGGGTTCTTTAGGAAAAAAGGTTCTATGTAGAAACTCAATTACTCAACAATCCCTTGCCATGATAAAACAGTTTGACAGGTGAAGGTTCTACATAGAACCACTTTCTTTACTACAGAACCCCTTGAAGAACCGTCTTTTGTAAATTAAGCAGGGCACAGTTCTCAGTAGTCCTTCTAGGAAATGTTCTCCATCCAGGAACTATTAAAGTTCTTGTGTTCCCAAAATACTGATGTGGACATGTGTCTTTGTCTCCCGAGTCCTTCCACTGTTCTGCTAACACTTTCAGTTAGCATGTAGGTAAAGCCAAACAACCATTAGGCCCTACGAACCACATCCCAGTGCAGTTCTGTGTTCCATCATCATTTCCTGCTAGAACCATATAAGAAGATCAGAACCGCACACCCTCACTTTAATTTAAAGACGAGACACACGTCCTGCTAGCGCTGTACTGAGAGCAGCTGTCCTCCAGTTTGACTGTAGGTGAAAGTGAAAGTGTTCTGTGGATGGTGCTGGGGCATTATGGGAAATGTAGTGTCTGTAGTGAACTGACACAGCCATACTGTTTGGATCATGTAGTTCAGAAACAGAGTTAAAACAGGAAGTTATTTTAGATCTTATTCTGCTGTAAGCTATAGCGGTGCATTTCTCCCTGATAACTAATCACCATAGTTACTGGAAGTAATTGTTACAGCTTCATTACAGGCTTATTAAGCTGTAAAAGTGGCCTAGTGAAATATTAAATACATGTATTAATGAATCAGCTGCAGTGTTATTAATACATAAGTATGAGTATGAGCGAGTAGATGAGGAAGATGGATGAAGTGTCAGGTGGGCAGAGCTCCAGATATCAGTCAGTCAGTGATGGACCTTATAGTACAGTGTAGCTACAGCTACATTCCTCTAGATGGCAGCACAGACAACAGTAGATACCATACCCACTGTGACATCATCACCACTGAGGCCAGAAGGTAAAATATCTCAGTGTGGCTAAAGTGTTAGCTCTACTAGCTCTGGATTAGATCCCTGATACTGAAGCAGCTCTTTCTGGTTCCTCTTACTTTCTTCATATTCTGATTTCTGTTCTACTGCCAGTAAAGCAAACACAGTATTCATGTACACGTCACTGTGCGTTATTAAAGGCTGTAGTCAGCCACACTGTACACCAGCAAGGTGCTAACAGCTTCCCCTTTGCACTGGGTATGTGGTGGCTACATCATTAACACATGGCTGCCTCTGAAACTCAGCGCTGCACTCTATACGTACGTTTGGCTGACGCTGCTCTTTAAAAAGTCTAGGCTGGGAACGGACACATCATGGACGACAGCAGATCTTCTCATCCACAACTTTCAACACCAGACATGCCTTCCAATGGCCGGTGCTACCTCACTGGTCACCCCACGGAAATGAACCGCCATGCCTTTCAGCCTGAAGCTAGTAGGTACCACTGATGACCCTGCATCCACATAACAGACAACAGTTAACATAACAGTTTCTCTCTCTAGCTCCTTCAAAGGCCCTCATGCATGCACTGTCGGTGGGCTAGCTTGGTGGATATGTGTAGCTTTGTTGGACACAATGGCCTGATGAACTGGTCTTGGGCTAGCTCTCTCAGGAGCTGGTACTGATGCATTAGTTAGTCCAGCTTAAGTTTTAATATCTTTATCTGGGACCTGTAATGGCTCCCATGTCCATGTTTGATGAACACACAGTTCAGATTGGAGGAGCTCCGACTGGTACACTGTCCAAACATCATCCAGTGCTGGACCAGGCACAAGGGCCAAACAGTAGCAGGCAAGCTAATGCATCATCAGTCCAATACAGCATCAGCTGCAGAAGATGCAGCTACCAGTTTAAACTTTATATTACTGATAACACAGACAGATAAATGGATGGTCATCCACGTCCTTCGGTAGGCCAGCCACTGTTTGGAAAGCTTCACCATCGTCCCAGAGCCTTAGCAATGGCACTGCAACCAGGCTGGCAGATTTGGGTGACTATGTTTCGTATCTGTATTTGATCTTTAGAACGCGGATCATGTACTGCTTTCTGAGACCTTCTAGCTGCTTCACATCGTCAGACAGGTTCTATTTAACCATGTTTAGATTCAGCTGGTCTGGTACTGAACATGGCTAGGTGTGGGGCAATAACTTTCACACCAGGCCAGTAGGGACTGAACAGCACTGTCCCTTCAATCATGACATCATCAACAGCACTTTGTTTGGTTTATATTCATAATAAATTACTTTAATGATCTCAAACATTTAAGAGTGACAAATATACCATGGTAGAAAAAAAAGGGAGAGGGGCACATACCTTTTTACTAGCATTAGCATTAGCACTAACTCTGACCCACAACAGTGACTGTGCTGTAGTGTGGTTTGAGCATTCACACTTAGAACGTACAGTGTTATCTGATCATGCTAATGAGATGTGGTCTAAGTGATCAGAGATACAGGAAACGTAGGGCCCACACTTTAATGCGAGACACAGGCAGCAACACCTTTTAACCACGTACCATTTAACACAGTTTAAACTGAAGCTCTTCCTGCTTTCTGCATTCACTCTGTGTGTTCAGGAGAGGAACGTCGCTTAACGAAGGTAGGAAACGCTCTTTGTGCTTTTGGAAGTTTAGATTAGAAGAGATTCCAGAAAAGATGCTGTAAATGTGAGGAACCCCAGAATGCAACGACAGGAGAATCATTTAAAGACTACGTATGAAGGGAATCAGGACGGAGATGACATCATAACTATGGAGAACTTTTATTGGCTATTGAACAATAAGACCATTTTGAATTTGATGCCAGCAACATGTTTCCAGAAAGCAGGGCAGCTACGTGTTCACCACCACTGTGTCCTCCACCACTGTGTCCTCCACCAAATTGTTACACAGAACCAGAAAAAGGTAGATCTTTTTGTAGTTTGTTGGAATGGCAATGCCACGGCCTCATGAGCTGCACGTCAGATTCTGCTCCCTGCATAGAGGGAGATGACGGAAAAGGGAAGGTGTCAAAGTTACATGGCAAACAGGATCAGGAACGCCACCATCGGACACACCACCACTAGGTTCTCCACCACTGTGTTCTCCACCACTGTGTTCATCGGCTCTTCCTTTACCAGCACTCTGTAACCAGTAGGAACTGAAGGGACGACTGCGGTAGTGCTGCTGGTGATGTGTTTCCTGTCCTGCTTGCTCTACAGCTCGGGATAACTCTCCAAATGTATTCAGTGGGTGACCGCTGAGCCAGGATGGACCATATCATGGTTCTCCTCAGGATATCAGGATTCTTCCTCAGGCTGTCTTACATGAGGGGGGCCTAGAGATGGCGGCGGTGCTCCTGGGTCTGATTGTATCTGGTTTCTTCTCTGCGCGGTAAAGTGTTAATCTGTGATCGTATAGCCGTGATGAACTGTATTCACAGACAATGGTTATCAGAAGTGTTCCTGATCCGGGGCTGCGATTTCTCTCCAGCATCAGGTCTGCTTTTATGCAGGGCCGTCTGATGTGTGGTGAGGCCTCCCCATCTTTACTTCTCCTCCGCCTCTCTTTTTTCATAACCCATCATGTTACTAACCTGTTATCTAACCTAATTAAAAGTAAGATGTTACCAGGTGTGTTTAACATTCCCAGAGTTTTGGAAACATGTGGCTGGGATTGAATTCAAAATGGGCAAATACAAGTTTGGTGTTGGTTAAATTTGGTTCCAGAAAAATCTACTCTATTTGATCTCCAACTTTACTGCCAGTGCAGTATATAAGTAAATCTATAAAAGCTGATCAGAACATAACAACCGTGTAAAAGAGAACATAGTTACCAATGTAGGAACTTAAACCGCTCATCCTGTAATAATGAGCACATTTACAGATGTTAATATTTGAAATGGCCTTTATTCTCTAAATGAACAGATTTTACACACATACTGTATATGATCATACAGGCTGCACTGCTGATCCCTCTCACAATGACTCTCACTGTTCACCTGCTGTTCCTGCTCTTCAGCTCAGGTGAGTCAGAGCTGTTACTTCTCACCACCATGTTCATTACACTCTGTACAGTTATGAGTTTATGTTCTACATGATGCTCTGATCAGTTCAGCTGTGTTCAGAAATGAGCTGAAGTGGAGACTGTATCCAGCATCATACTGACTGAACCCCACATAGTAATAATCACACATCTCTGTGTTCTGTGTTACAGGAGCTGGTGCTCAGAATGGGTGGGGTGTGACTTACAAACCCACATCTATCTGTGCTGTAAAGGGGTCTACAGTGAACATGAGCTGCACTTACACACATCCAAGTGGTCACTCAGTCACGAAACCTTACTGGTCCAAAGTACAGTATCCTGAAAAAGGTGTAGAACCTCCTGATCTGTTAGAGAATCCAGACTACAGAGGCAGGGTTCAGTACCTCGGAGATAAACAACACAACACCACTCTCAGACTGCAGAATGTGACAGGAAAGGACCAAATTAAATACTATTTCAGATTTCTAACAAACCAAACTGAAGGAAGGTATACAGGTGCAGGTGGAGTTGATCTTAAAGTCACAGGTGAGCTCCATCAGCAGAAATAAGACACTGTACTTCATTCACTGGTGTTCAGGAACCACACAGCAGTTCTGTACTATAATCACATCACTCCTTCATACCACACCTGAGAAACACACCGAGAATGAGAATTACATAATCACACAAGGAATCTAATCCTCAATCAGCACTCCAACTCTGTATTCAATCAGACGGGTTTCATGTTCAGTCTACAATACAGTAAAAAATGTAGAAATATTCAAGACTGCAGTTAAACCTTCATCCAGCTAGTGTGAGTTCTCCACAGGCTAAGTCTATGTTCTCCTGTTCTCAGGTCTCCAGGTGGAGGTTCCTGAGAGAGTGATGGAGGGAAGTAACGTCACTCTCACATGTAACACCACCTGCAGTCTGACAGTCACACCAACATTCACCTGGTACAGAGGTGGAGGTCGTTTATCCTCCAGTACTGACCAACTCCACCTGCAGCCGGTCAGCAGGGAGGATGCAGGCAGGTACCACTGTGCTGCACTGGATCAGAACCTCCACTCACCTGAGGTCACTCTGAATGTCAGATGTAAGTACAGATTCATTCACTCTCAGAAAACAATCAGAGCTGAAGTGTCAGTGAATGTACTGAAGCCGAAGCTGCAGCAGCATCATTAACCTCTGTGTAGAAAGTACTACACCAGTGATCTAACGCCATACATGTTCACTAGCATGGTGATGTTCTGCCCATGCAGACAGAAAACGCTGGTTAATAACTGCTTTAATCATATCAATATCTCAGTCAGTCATCTGCAGACTCCATTCACTGACTGTCTATGGCTGAGCTCATACAGAACTAACTGAAGCTCTGCTGTAGGAGCGTGTAAACATCTCTGATACGCTACTGCTGCTTCCTGTATGTTCATATTTCATTCCTCATTTTAAACGGACTGAATAAACACAGAGACTGAGCAAAATTCATATGTAATATTATTTCAAATACTGAGCAGAATATAAAGCCTTAAAACCGTCTTTGATTAAATCCATCTGGAATCTTCATAAGCCGTAGTAAATGATGAGGATCTGTAATGAGCCGTGATGTATCTCTGTAGAACATTTATAGTTTACTAAATCAAAAACATCCACATGAAGTGTAATGTCTCTGTCTACCTCTAGATGGCCCAAAGAGCGTCTCAGTGTCCATCAGTCCCCCTGGTTATATAGTGGAGGGCAGTTCAGTGACTCTGACCTGCAGCAGTGATGCAGACCCACCTGTGAACTGTACCTGGTTTAAAGGAGCATCATTAGTAGTAGGAGGAGAGACCTACACACTGAAGAACATCAGCTCTGTGGACAGTGGAGTATACAGGTGTAGGTGCAGTAACGGGTATATAGAGAAATACTCTGAAGCTGTATCTCTGAATGTTCTGTGTGAGTATGTTCTCTGTTTTGTAGCAGTTCTCTTTTCTAGAGCTGTAGTGTCCTGTGAGGACTAGATCACTCACTGCTGGTGTCCTCTCATTCTAGATCCTCCAAAGAACGTCTCAGTGTTCATCAGTCCCCCTGGTTATATAGTGGAGGGCAGTTCAGTGACTCTGACCTGCAGCAGTGATGCAAACCCACCTGTGCAGAACTACACCTGGTTTAAAGAAGGTGGAGACTTACCTGTAGGATCTGGACACAGTTACAGTGCTCTACAGAACGGATCCTACAACTGTGAGGCTCAGAATGGATACGGATCTCAGAAATCAGCTGCAGTGACTGTCACTGTAAACGTCACTGTAAAAGGTATCACTGGTGGAAAATTCACCTGCTAAACTAAATAACACTAATTCATATAAACGAGTGTAACTTTAAACCCTAACACTGATCTGCACACAGGGAATACGGTGCTATATGCAGTTATTGGAGTCGGAGTTGGAGTCGGATGTGTATCTGTCATCATTGCTGTGTTTTGTTTGAGGTAAGTGAACATCAGTGCTTTGAAAGTCATCTTTAGTGTATTTAACTTTATTAGTTTATCTTCTTCTTCTTCTTCTTTCTCTTCTTCTTCCCTGGTAAATAGTTCCACAGGTTTCAAGACATCGACACAGTTTTAACTCTAGAATGTTCAGCCTGATCAGGAATGGTGTGCATGTATACAGTTTCTTGATCTGATGTACAGTTTCCCTAAAGAATTCGTTAAATTCCCAATATTTTCCGACTGAAAATGAATGGGGTGGGAAGGTACATGCCTTCTACTGGTCTTCAGCTTGACCAACAGACACAGTTTCACATATACTGACCCAGGGTAGACCCACGAGCACCAATTCAACATTGGTCCAACCAACACTCATCTGTTTGTCTCCCCACCCTCCAAGACAACCCACCCCCACCCTCCCAGACCAATATTACTGTTATTATGAATATGACCTTTTATTAAATGTTACTTTCCAGGAAGAAGCGAAGAGGAACTTCAGCTGATGATGCAAACCAAACACAGGCAAGTCATTTACAACACAAGCTGGTGTCTGATGCAGCATGTCATTATGTGATACTGTGTACTCTGGTTTGGAGGCTTTATGAAGATTGTATTCTCTTTGATTATTAGCCCACACAGCCAACACACACTCTCACCTAATCCCAGCCTGTAACATGTATCTGTAGTCTGAAGTGGTGAGAATGGTGGAGGGCGGTCTGTTGATGCAGATCATATAACCCTACAAGTGCTTCTACAACCTAAACCCGTGTGAATGCATCGCTACTAAATCTCCATATTTCAAGGCTGTTAGCGGTTATTAAACTGTATGCTAGTCTAGGAGATGTCGTTTCATGTGTCCATCATTTCCCACTACAGGAAAATCTCTACAGCAGTGTGACGAAGAGATCTACAACTGGAGGTGCTACACCTGATCCAGATCCATCCAATCAGGACGATGTTTGTTATGCCAGTGTTAAACACCACAAAGTCAACAACCCTGGGAATGCTGAGAGCTCTGCTGGGACAGCTTCCACCTTAAACACCAATGAGGACGTTCAGTATGCCAGTGTATGCTTTACTCACACTGGTGCTACGAACAGGTGAGTAGAACCAACCTCAGCCAACTAACGTACTCCTGTCTAACACAGCTTCACACCAAACCGGAACCATGTTCTAGTAATGGTTTCAGGTAGGGTCACAGTGTTTGCTCTGTTGCTGCAGGTCTGCTACTTCCACACTTGGGGATGATTCCTCAGCGATCTACAGCAGTGTGAGATAACCAGCATTCACTGATCCAGGACCAACATTCCGACTCATGGACAGAACCTTCTTCTGTATCTACTGGAATCCCTCTGGAAAGTGAAGATACGTTGTTGTAAACTCAATGTGAACCACCGCAAGCAAGATGAATTTGGTATCAGTCAAAACCTTTCAAATGGAATTTGTTCTAACCACAACACTCCACCCTCCTCTACAGCACACCATGTTCAACAACTCCACCACCTTTAGGTACTCAACCCCTTTCTACAGCACACCAAGTTCAACAACTTCACCACCTTTAAGTACTCAACCCCTCTCTACAGCACACTATGTTCAACAATTCCACCACCTTTAAGTTTGGACTATAAACTATCCAGTCTGGGTTCTGTAGTAGTAGGGAAGTTTAATCATATTTCATGTCACATATATACAGTGTACCAGGCCTTCATATTTCTCCCCCTCACTAAAGATGGTTATGATCCTTTGTTGGATATTGAGGGGGGGGTGAATACAATACGTCTCTTATTGTGTGTAACTGAAAGTACTCTTGGTTAAAAAGTACTCCTGAAGTAAAAGTACAAGTGTTCTATTTACATTTCTATCCTGAGTATAAAGTACTTGTTTGTTTATTCTTGTATGTATAAAAGTATGATATTATTAAACACAATATTAGATCATTTTATATGAATAGATGGTTCTCCTGACGTTCTATTATATCCTATGTAGTTTATTTATGTTTGTACTTCTATATTTCCTATAATTATATATAGACCTTATGATTTTGCTTTTGGTTTCAGAACAGACTGTAATATACAATCTCATAATGTTTTAGAGTGTGAAGCCACACACTGCTCTTTGCATTTTTATTTTTTGTTTGTTTGTTTGTTTGTTTGCCATAGTGCCAACTCAACATCAGCATCCTGTTAGCATTTGACCGCAGGAAGTAGTCTGTATGTAACTTAAAGGCTTGATGTAAATTATTGCATGAATAAATGACTATCCTGTTGATTCATGAATAAGTAAATAAATAAATAAATAAATTCCTACATTTTGCTTTCTTTACTTTCTTATTGATTAAGTAGCTGTGGCGCTGAATTTTGTGGATGTTTCAGCATTAAATTTTACATTTTCGATTAAGTTTTACATGTAAAGGCTGTTAATGTAGCTCTGCTGTTTGTTCTGGACCCATTACTAGGGTTTACTAGGGGTACAAATTCCTGGCTGTTGGGAAAAGACCATGGTGGAGCTCTTATAATTGAAACTTAAATGTATAACTGAGCAAAAAAAGAAAAAGGCTACAGTCTGACATTGTGAGACATGCTTATGGTTCAAGTTTCAAAATCAGCATGTGGCGTAAGCAAGGACAGGCCTCATCACTTCACCTGAGTGACACAAAAGCCAGGACTGTAGACATTCAGAGAACAGTGATGCCCTTCATGAGTCGTCCTGTTAGTGCAGTACGCAAAGGGAGTGTGGAAAAGGTGGGAAGCTCAAACACAGGAGGCGCCGACACTGGTGCTCAAACTAAAGGGAATATTTTACAAAAAATAACAAAAAAAAGTCATTTAAGTCATTGAAATACCAAGCATATATACATACATATATATAGCTAGAGTAAATTCACCACAGGTCTCCAGGTGGAGGTTCTTGAGGGAGTGATGGAGGGAGGTAATGTCACTCTCACAGGGAGGATGCAGGCGGGTATCACTGTGCTGAACTGGATCAGAACTCTACTGAGGTCACTCTGAATATCAGATGTAAGACAGTTTGAGCTCATTCACACCCACTTTGGTCTCCGCCCAGTTACAATACGTGGATGATTTCATGATTTGTGCACCCTCTAGAGAGCGATGTGAGAATAACACCAGTTTTCTCAGCTGGATGGATAAATAAGCTCTACAGAAATCAGCAAGTCAAAACTACAGCATCTCAAACATCAGCTCTGCAGTGGGGGGGATAGAGGGGGATATCCGTGCATGGCTAACAAACACTCCAGGGTCCCCTCGATCACTCAGAGTACAAAGACATTAACAGTGTATGTAAGTTCTGGGACATTAGAGCCATAATACATCATGCTCCCTGTTACTCTCCATACTTAAGTACATTGAATGGTAAATACTTTAGTACTGTTTCCTCCAGCGGAGGTCCCTAATGGGAGGAGAACTTCAACTGGCACTGGAGAACCAGCAGGGTAGATAAGATGGGCTTAGGTATTGGCTTTGAAGCCCGCCAGTGAATGATTTCTCCAGTTAATGTTTTTCCCCCATTACTGCGATATGAATCCTACACCAAAGCATGCTGGTCTTTCTACTTCCTGTTGGCTAGTTCTTTTCTTTTACTGTAAGTTTGTAAGGTTTTTACAGGAAGTGCTTCTCTAAATGAGTTCACAGATGTCTGTCTATTCTCTCCATCCTATCCAACCTCTGCTGATCTACTGTTCCCCACATACACCAAACCCATAAGCTACCCAGTGGAACGTTTGTTTGGGTACACTATTGCTAATAAAGAACTGAAATATGAACGAGTAGAAGAGAAAGGAGATGAAGTGTCAGGTGAACTGTTACAGTGTTCTAGAAAGGCCTTATAGTACTTACAGTGTGGATGTAATTATAACTGCATCCCTCTAGATGGCAGCCCAGACCAGCAGCTGATGATAAACCAGCTCTGACATCATCATGAAGAGTTCATTAGTGTTTAGGGAAGAGTAAAATGTTGGTAATGTGATTAAGGGCTGGTTTTTTAGATGTGGATTAAGCCTAGTCTCAGACTAAATGCTAAGTGCTAATGTTGAATATCTATTATGAACTCTTTTTAGTCTAGGACTTGGTTTAGACCGAGTCAGAGAAACTGAACCCATAAACCTAAGAATCAGAATCAGAATCAAGCTTTATAAGTGTATTCACACATACAAGGAATTTGTCGTTGGTTACAGCAGCTCACAGTGCACAGACACATCCTAACACACACACACCCGCACACACACACACACACACACCTGTAA
>JAMWET010001795.1:0-97639 GCA_024036415.1 Prochilodus magdalenae
CCATCTGGAGACTGGGAGACAAGCCTCTGTATCAGTATGGCATAAGGCCCAAATAAAGAATAACATGAGTTGTACAGAACAATTATACATATAGAGAACACATCAACCTCTGATCCGCAAACTACTTCATCATGCACAGCATCATTTGTTAAGAAAAAGTGATAGGGAACATTAATAATTATTATTTCCCAAGGAAATGCTCATATCAGTTATCACTATGCACCACATTTAGAGCGTTTGTAGGTCATTCTACAAGGTCTGGATGGATGAATGAAGAAGCCTTCATCCTCTTCATGGAGCACTTCATCCGCCAAACCAACTGCTCCACCAATTACCCAGTCCATTCTGGACAACCATGAATCTCACATCTTCCTGAAGGCGGTGACAACAGCTAAAGAAAATGATGTCGTTATGCTCACCCTGCCACCTCACACTGCTTGCAACATTTAGACAAAACATTCTATTACTCAATAAAAAAACCTACTACAACAATGCAATGGATGGATAGATGAGCACTAATCCTGGTAGAACCGTAACAATTTAAGAGGTCGCAGAACTTGTAAACCAAGCATTCATGTCGGCAATGACACCTAGAGACACCACATCAGGTTTCAGAGTGACAGGCGTATTCCAATTCAACAGGGATATCTTCTTCCCAGTTGAAGATAATGCCCCATCAATTCTAACAGACAGGCCAAACCCAGAAGAGCCCTCCACCAGTGCTGCTGCTGACCTGCCTGGACCATCACATGAAGAGCCAACCCATGCCACATGTCTTTAAGCAGGTCCAGACCCAGGGGAGCCACCCAGTCTTCCGGAACCAAATTCTGAGCAATCAAGCAATCAAGTGACGAAACTGGTTCTTCTGCCCTTTTGGGTTACGTATCTCCAGAAGCTATACTTCCTTTGCCAAAGGCCACAGCAAGAAGGCCCAGAATGAGAAGAAAGAAAGTGAAATTAAAGACTGACACACAAGATGGAGCTGGAAAAGGCACAAAAAGAAAAAGATAAAATGTCAGAAAAGGAAAAGACAAAAAAGGCAGAAGAAAAGGACTCAAAGTATCTAACTATCAAACTAAACCTATGATTGACAATAATGAAGCAGATGACTTGGAGAACACACAAGACAGAGAAAATGAAAGGTGTAAGAGGAAAGGAGAAAAATGAGAGGAGAAAATGAATTAAAATAAGAAAATAGGGGCTCTTAAAGGGTCCAAACCAACCAAACCAAAAAAGAAATTGTTTTCTCCAGTAGCTCAGAAGAGAGTGACATTTCCATTCCACTTAACGACACCACTGACTATGAGAGTCCAGGTGTCGAGATAATACAAGGTCAGAAAGGGATAAAGCGAAAAAGTAGTCAAAAACACGAAAAGGGTAAAAACTAGTAAAGACATAAATCAAGAATAAACGCTCAGAAATGCGAACTACGTTTGGCAACTAATACGCGGAAACCTGTACAAATGGTAATTGACACCAGCTTTTAAAACTAGAGCAACCTCGAGCGAGTTTCAGACCGGGAGCAAGTGGGAGTGTCATCGAGTGTAGCCTTCTGGGAAGTGGAGTTCTGAAGCGCGGAGTAGCCAGGAAGACCCGGCTGCCTGACAAAAGCCTAGATACAGACTAAACACTGCTTAATGCCTAGATACAGACTAAACACTGCTTAAAGCCTAGATACAGACTAAACACTGCTTAATGCCTAGATACAGACTAAACACTGCTTGCAGCCTAGATACAGACTAAACACTGCTTGCAGCCTAGATACAGACTAAACACTGCTTGAAGCCTAGATACAGACTAAACACTGCTTGAAGCCTAGATACAGACTAAACACTGCTTGCAGCCTAGATACAGACTAAACACTGCTTGAAGCCTAGATACAGACTAAATGCTGTATAAAGCCTAGATACAGACTAAACACTGTAAAAAACCTACATGCAGACTAAACACTGCTTAATGCCTAGATACAGACTAAACACTGCTTGAAGCCTAGATACAGACTAAACACTGCTTGAAGCCTAGATACAGACTAAATGCTGTATAAAGCCTAGATACAGACTAAACACTGTAAAAAACCTACATGCAGACTAAACACTGCTTAATGCCTAGATACAGACTAAACACTGCTTGAAGCCTAGATACAGACTAAACACTGCTTGAAGCCTAGATACAGACTAAATGCTGTATAAAGCCTAGATACAGACTAAACACTGTAAAAAGCCTACATGCAGACTAAACGCTGTATAAAACCTAGATACATGGGGCTTAATTCTTCTTCTTCTTTTTTTTTTAAACAATCTTAGTCTGCGGTAAATGGAATACGCATTGAATGTATTTTTGTGTTTAGCTGTGTTTTTATTTTACATTAAAATTATATCTGAAACTAGCACAAATAGAAGAAATCCAGTGAGGGCAAATGCTTTTCACAGCACTGTAAATACTAACAAGCTGTCTTGTGTTGTACTTGGCACATAAATCAACACTATAAATTATTAATAGCATCTATTATTTTCCATTCAAAATAAAACAGAGGTGCCACTGTTCATATGGTTCCCAGAGGCAATACTACAACTTCTGCTGATGTGCAGCCTACCAAAATTTTTAATTAAGATTATGTTCGGTTTTAATGTTAACATGTTTCCAACTCTGTTTCATCTAGTAATAACCCTTTAAGGTGTGATTCTTCCAAACTGGCTGTTTGCCTGCTGTGTAGGTCAGTTTCCTTTATTGCTGTTTCTCTTAGATCCTCTTCAGATTGTGTACATCATATCAGCTAAAGATTAAACCACATCTCAAGAACTTCAGTGTGTAGCTGATGCCAATTCACAGGCAACATTCGCCTGGAGCAGGTAAGATAATCCTATGAAACCCCTTGATAGTGGGCAGCTGCAGCAGTCATGGCAGAAATCCATCATAGACTAAATAAAAGATGAAAGGGTGAAGCAGCACCTGGTTTTAGCTTAGCCTCCAGAAACAGTGTTCTGGTTTCTTGTCTCTGGGATAGAAAAGTCAGTTTTGCCTTTGATGTTTCACATCTATTGCTATTACTCATCTCCTGGTTTTTATTTCTTCTCAACATCACACGATATTTAAACAGGATATATGAGTAAGGTGATATTCGCTAGCTGCTGTTACACTACTGTTAAAGTGCACACTAATGAAGGCGGTTTTCAGTAGATATATGATTAGCTTTTTATTGCTACTTCAACACTCTAGTAGTACCACATTATTAATTCTCATAATAACAGGCTGAACTTTTCCTGGTCCTGTTTATGCTGACAGGCTGATAATACCTCTGATATTACTGGCTTGTATATGTGTAATGTTTCAAACCAGTATGGGAATGGCACACTTTATGTCCATTACTTTACAGGTGAGTCTTGTAGTGTTAGTGACTGTTAAGGCTTGAAGTTGTACCTGTGAACGTGAAATAAAGGTCGAGAGACAAGCTCTGTCGTGGTCCGGATATACTTTTATTTTTAACACTCAAACGGTCATCCTAACTCTACAAGTCTCATTGTTGCTGACAGGCAAGGTATGGTTGATCAGTCTTTGTTGTAGATAACTGAGAGGTGTTCTTGCAGGTTAGGTGCCCTCCAGAATACTCTACATGACAGCAGTTCAGTCTAGCAGTTCAGTGTAAAGAGCACGTCGGCTCTAAAACACTTCCTCCCCTCTCTCCATATAGAATCTGCCCCTGTCTGTTGGAATTTGTTCACCATTCTTCTCACTATTCTCCCCTGTGTTTATACGGAGGTCATGAAAGGTTTACTCTGTGAGAGTCTGGGTGGTCCTCACCACGACTGCAGTGCTCTCCTGCCTGAAGCAGAGCAGTCCCAGGAATGGTCTATTTTAGTCTAGTACAGCTGTTCACAATCTGTGGTATGGTCATCCACAGGGGTACGCCAGGAATATTTAGTATTTTCATTATTATAATTACAAATATTATATTATATTATAATATATTATATTATATTATATTATATTATATTATATTATATTATATTATATAATATAAAGCGAGTCGGGAAAGCTCCAGCACGCACAGCCCTGCGGAGGGCGCCACAGCTAAAAGCGAGTTTCTGTGAGCAGACGAAGAACGCGTACGCTTTGGTGCGGTCTTGTGCGTGGCGATGTTGGACTTATTTCGGATTATTTTCTTTTATTATTTTATTATTGTTCAGCAGTTTTACCTACTGGTCAGCGATGACGTCATCTAAGTTTAGATGAAAGGAGCCGAACTGAATTCAGTTTCGGTTTTACGCGATGAATCTCCATCGTATTCTCTTTGGAGTGCTGTCCTTCTTTCAGTTCCACGGAGTTATTACAGGTGGGTCTGCAATGAATATTCATCCTTCTTACATTATATTACCAGCACCGGCTACATTTAGCATTACTAGCTAGCTGTACCTTTCTGTAGGAAGACAGTAAGTAGGATGTTGATGACGACTTAAATCAACATATCAGATAGCAAGTAAGTAAGTAATCTCTCTGGGCCTGTGTGCTGCGTGTACTACAGATGAATTAACATTAAAACACGAAAAAAGGTTACAAAGACGAAGTTAGTGCCTCTAATGAGGTGCATATTCAGAAACAGCAGGGTCTTTGTAGAGCGAGCTTTTGAGAACTGTGCTGTGTGCGCTTTGTTGGTTCCATATGGAGATTCGGATCTCTTTCTTCAATAGCTGTCGACCGACTCGTGTTAAAAGGATAAAGCGTACAAACTATCGTAACTGTTGTTCAGATCCAAGATCAGCGGCTACAACTTTGTTTATGTTGAAATTGTTAGCGTTTCAGACCCAAGGGACCGTCTACAAATTACAAGACGCTGTAAACACGCAGGTGAGGATTAGTAGTGAAAGGCATCTCACCCTTTATTATACTGGAAATGAGCTTTGTGACCATCGGCAGGCTTTTAGCACATTCCAATCGAAGAGCCATAAAATCAGTTTGTCAGAAAAAAAATATAATTATTGATCTGTTTACAATAAAGCACTTTGTGATAAGGCATGCACTCACTTGACTGAATTATTTGAGGCTGATGGGTGCCTTGGTTACAGTAGCTTGGTGTGGTTGGCGTAGCTCAATGGGTAACACCACTACTCAGGGTGCCACCTCTACATGTGGGATGGGGTTCGAATCCCAGTCTGGGTGACTATGCTGAGCTACACCAATAAGAGTCTTTGGGGAAGACTCCTAACACCACACTGGCCCACCTGTAATCATTAACCTTGTAAGTCGCTCTGGATAAGAGCATCAGCCAAATGCCGGAAATGTAAAATAAGTTATATGTAATCAAGTGCAATGCTTATGGAGGTCTTATTTGACCTTATACTTAATTATCCATTAAACAGAACTCTTTAGGATTCATTAAGCCATGTGACAGTAAGCATCCCATTGTGCATCAGACTTAAACATGCAACAACCATGCAAACCTGCATGTATTATCAATAAATGGGTATATACACCGACCAGCCATAGCATTCAAACAACAACCACCACTTTTTGCTAATTTAATGAGCTTCACTTACCATACAGTAGTCCACCTGCTTCTCTGTATACTTTTATTATTTCCTTTCACCCAGTTCTTCAATGGTCAGGACCCCCACAGGACCACCACAGAGCAATGTGGTTGGTGGAACGTTCTCAGCACTGCAGTGACACTGATGTGGTGGTGGTGGTGGTGGTGTGTTAGTGTGTGTTGTGTGAGTGGATCAGACATAGCAGCGCTGCAGGAGTTAAACACCTCAATATAAATATATTTCAAATATGCTATACAACTATATTGCAACCTACTGCTCCATTTAATCTAATACATTTTTGTGCTGCTTAATGACACACACACACACACACACACAGAATATGATTATAGAAAAAGAAAAAAATTCTGTGGGTTATTCAGTGTGAAGGAGGAGAAGTGCCACAAAAAGGATGTTAAACTGAGAGAAGCAGAGAAACACTAGAAGGGAAAGTATAAAGAAATAAGTGTAGTCATACAAGCCAGGACTCTGTTAGCAGCTAATGCTAGAACCAAATCACATGGAGAGAGACATGAGTCAGGCACACACATCAGCTAGCAAGTAGTGTTTCCTTCAGTATTTAGAGTTTTGGTAGTTTTCCTCCTCAGGATTTTTCAGGATTCCCAAGGATTTTTACTATGGCTTTATTTCGCCAGCAGCTTTCCTCAGAACTCCTATAATATGTGACGTAATACCATGCCCAAAAAGCACCTATCACTGGGCTAAACAACTACAGACCTGTTGCACTAACCTCTGTAGTTTTTGAGAGACTGGTTCTTAGACATTACTAACTTCACCACATCCTTTAGTGCCTCAACCATGCAGACATTTATGCAAGAATTTGGTTCTTGGATCTCAGCTCAGCCTTGAATACCAACATTCCAGGATGGCTACACAGCAAACTGGCCTAACTCAATGTGCCAGCCTCCACCCGCCAGTGAATCACAAACTTTCTCACTGGCAGAGAACAGCAGGAACCAAGACATCCAGCACAGGAGCTCCTCAAGTTTGTGTCCTGTCCACATTGATCTTACCGAACACGAACGACTGTACCTCCATGGACCCCTCGGTTAAAATCATGAAGCTTGAAGACGATACGACAACCTTGGGTCTCATTCAGGTTAATGACAGATCTGGGGCGATTGATCAGGTGGTCATTTGGAGCAACAACATCAACCTGGAGCTGAACACAGCAATAACAGTGAACATCAGGAGAGGTTCGCCAGCCTTTTCAGCAGTCTCCATCCCGGGCTGAATTGTGATGGCTGTGGAGTCCTACAAGTTCCTGGTACAACAGTCAAGGATGTGAGTTCGGACTGCAACATCAGTTCCATCATTAAGAACAACGGAGGATGTACCTCCTACGTCAGCTAAGGCAGTTCAACCTGTCCCAGGAACTGATGGTACAGTTCTACACTGCCACCAAAGAATCTGTTATCAACACGTCCATCACATTGTGGGGCAGCTCAGCCACCAAACATGACACAATGATACTGACAGACTGCTAGAGTTAAGCTACACACTGCTGGATCTGCACACTTCCACACTTTATTTTGTGTGTGTGTGTGTGTGTGTGTGTGTGTGCGCGCACATGTGTTAGGAATGTGTGTGTTTGTACTGTGTTGTAATGTTGTTATGCTCTATGAACTGTGAGCTAATTTAACCAAAGACAAATTTCCCTGTATGTGTGAACATACTTGGCCAGTAAAGCTGATTCTGATTATATTCAAAAATACATAGGAAAACCACAAATAAAAATAGCAGCATCTTTTGTTTGCATCAAGATTATAAAAAGGACATAAGACAGCACCTTATGTAAACCTAAAAATTATATTCAATTTGTATTAAGACCGGTGGCACCGGCTGGCCATGAGAGGTTCAGATGATTCAAATGTGTGTTCAGTAGGATGTTAAAGGGTTCAAACAGTATGTAGGGTTTTAATGTATTACAGTGTTTTTTTTTATAACGTAATTTAAACACAAACTTGTTTGTGTACAGAGCTCTAGCTATTAACATGCAATACAGTAGGAGATTTTGACAGCGTAGCACAATTCATCGGAACACATCGAAGTGTTGGTCAGGAAGATGAATAGCATTCAAAGCGTTGCTCGCTTCAGTCCGTATCTCATAGCAGCTCATGACAGGTGGCGACACAAAGCCATGCAAACATTGGCATGATGAAACCGTTACCGGTGAAAATGGATAATTATGGGGCGAGGGCCTCATCAGTGTAGATTGTTTATGTAAGGTGGAGAAAGGCAGGAGGAGCTGTGTATGCTTTTGTCTTAAATTCAACAGCAAGACGTTTGGCTCATGCGACTCCCAAAAAAAATCGGCATCCGTTTTATTCAGTCTCTAGTCTACAGCAAATAAGCTCCAATTAAACGGCTTAGTTTATAACGGTGGTTTGCCGTTGTCTGTCTACTGTGAAGATGTAAATACAACATTAATCAGTGTTCTGATTGTTCAGCACCATCAAACATTCAGAATCAAATTGTGTAACTTTCTGCAAGCGTTTAGTTAAGATAAACTTTGTGATAGTTACGCAGTGAAGCATATCAGATTATAAAGTTTCCTTTCGATAACTGATTCATTAATTTTTTTCCCCAGTGTCTGATACCGATACTGAGTGATGTATTGGTAGGGATGGGCGATATGGACACTTTTTTTTTTTTTTTTTTTTTTTTTTTTTTATTTGTATCAGTCAATATAGATGATTATCATGATAAGAAAAATATTTTTCTGTATAGAGACTGATCTAAATAAAAGTGACATCAAATAGTTAACTATGATTCCAAACTCTTCTTTATGGTCAGGACATGACAAACACTCACCAACCAGCAGAACATTTTACAAACCTGTCGTGAGAGAAGGCCAGTTGGTACGTCAGTATTGGATTACACCGACTTGATGAATCGCCCCTTTTGCATCCACGTCACGGAATATTACAGAATTCAAACACAAGTTAGCAAATATTTGGATTTCTGTGCTCTGCCATGGTAGGTTCTGGAAAGAAGACCTGCAATATATTAACACTGTCTGTGTAAAACACCTCTGGCCTTTAACTGCAGAGTGATTCTTCTCCAGCAGACACACACCATCTGTTTAGGCCTCTTTAAACTGGTCCGACTGTTGATCGGTCCGCTTAAACCGCATTTTTGTTCTCTCTCTTTCTGGCTCTGGAAGTGCTCCATCTGGTGGAGACAACCATTGTCTTGCTCTTCGTGCTGTGGAAAATGTCGCAGAGGCTCTGAAATACAGTGGATCTGTGAGAGTCTGTATATTGTTAACATCACTACCATATAACATTCATCATAAATTAGTTAAACTTCCATCGAAGAAAAGTTATAGCAATGATTGTCGTTTAGCATTTTATTGCTCAACCCAGCTTCCCGAATCAATATGCTGTATGTTTGCTTACCACAGCTCAGTATATCTTGCAACACTGGCAGCCATGATGATGACTTCTGAGGACGGATATCCTAAATCTAAAGTCATGTGACCTACATACTAATACCAGACAAGACTTCTGATAAGTGATTACTGGCAGAAAAGCTGGCTAGGAAGATGCTTCAAACTTTAAAGTGAGCACAAAATGCTAAGACATGTATGAAATAAAATACCATATATGTTCAGCACTAATATTATATCACAATATTAGGTGCAAATTGCAGGAGCTGTGATTTTGAATATGCTATTTTATCAAGTCTTAGGTGGGGAACATTAACTTAATATCAGAGCTTGTCAACTGCATGTAGATGAGTTAGACCAATCAGAGGCAGCCAAGTAACTATATGCTGTGGCATCACAACCACAGCTAACTGAGAAAGGGGATGCTAACAGGCCACACTTTGATACAAATTGTTCAGTCCTGCTAGCTCATATTACCAACTACAAGTGTAATGGAAATAAAAGGACCTATTAATGGAGGAGAACCGGTACTTGGAAACCACACAAGTTTCTACCACACAGACCAATCCAGGGCCAATGGTTTAAATAGAAATGTGTGGTTGTAGAGATGAAGTAGAAAGATGTCATGCTATGGGCTGTATAAAAGTTACACAGGCACATCTCTTGACCAAACTCTGTTCACACAGTCTGTGGAGTGCCAGAGAGAGCACACACATTTGAGTTTGTATTTTCACTGATAAACATGTAGGTTATTAGTTAGTGGCTTAGCATGCCAACTGAGCCTGTAATGTACTCATGTTATTAGCATACTGTTGGGGAATAGCATGTTTCGTCATGGCTAAACTGCTGCTGTAAAGTGGTTATCTGTGCACTTTGTAGTAAAGCTAGTGCTGGCGAACTACACTGTGTATGTGTGGTGTGTGGAAACTCACATATCCGGCGGCTGGTGTGGCAAGGCCTCCTGTAGTAAATAAGAAGCTTCATTCAAGCTGGTCTTAAATTGAGCTGGTCCTTGATTGTGACTAATCTGCAGACATGGGAACAAGTCACTAAGTTGCAAGTAACAAGTAAGTCTCAAGTCTTAACAATCAAGTCTCGAGTCAAGTCCCAAGTCAATGCAAGCAAGTCTCGAGTCAAGTCCCAAGTCAATACAAGCAAGTCTTGAGTCGAGTCCCAAGTCAATACAAGCAAGTCTCGAGTCGAGTCCCAAGTCAATACAAGCAAGTCTCAAGTCGAGTCCCAAGTCAATACAAGCAAGTCTCAAGTCAAGTCCCAAGTCAATACAAGCAAGTCTCAAGTCAAGTCCCAAGTCAATACAAGCAAGTCTCAAGTCAAGTCCCAAGTCTTAAACTTCGAGTCCTAGTCAAGTCGTCATTTCAATATTTCACATAACTGATGCAGCTGATTCGTAGTATATTAATCATAGTACATTAATCATAAATGTTTTTAAAGTTTGTATTTAGTATAACAAAAACAACTTGCATCATCTCAAACAGTTCAAACAACAAAGTGCTATTTAACTTAACAGGAACAAGTAGTGCAAATCGTTAATTAAATAATTTGAGGATTAAATAACCTGCAAAGTACTGTGCAGTAAACAAAGTACAAAGTACTTACTGTAATCTCTAATAGATTTGTACTAAACGCAGTATGGAAAAATGAATGTGACAATATACCACAGTTTACAGCAACAAAAAGTCAAGGTTTATGGATTAAAAAAAATTAGGAAAGGACAAGAATATCATATGATTCATGATATATGAGCTGTTTCAGTATGCTATAAATTTCTGTAAACAGGCTAACAAAGTACACTACATCATTGTTTCTCAACCCTGGCCCTGGAGGCCCACTGCCCTACACTTTTTATTGTTTTCCATTCTCCCAACACATCTGATCCAACTAATCACCTCATAGCCAGCCCATTACTGAGTTAAAATAGGTGTTGAAGCAGAAAAAAAAAACAGTAATGTGCAGGGCAGTGGGCCTCGAAGGCCAAGGTTGAGGAACACCACACTATAATGAAGTAGTAGAACACATTCTACCTACAGGAATTTTTAATGACATCACATTCTAAACCCATAAGTGTTAATGTATGGACCTGTAATATATATATTGTCGCCGTCCAATGAAAAACATGTATCTCCATTTTGACTTTTATGCATAATTTGAAAACAGCGGCAGTCGTTTACACTGTGAGATCTACATGATGAATAGACCAACAGAAATGGCCCAAAATTGCTTAGAAAAACGTCTGGTTCCATTGACTTACATTAAAATTTAATGAGGTTTTTGGCCTCTCTTGTAAAGTTGCCATTTTGGAGATACTTGTTTTTCCTTGGACAGCGACGATTCAACACTGGTGCCCCCCTCAAAGCTTCCCCTGATTGGCTGCACGGTTACGGCTTTACTTGTTGCTAGGTTACGGATCATCTGGGCTGAGCGGCTCAGCTCCCTAGCGCTACAGCGACATTTAATATAAAATGATCCAGTTACGTGATTCAGTTTTACTTATTCATTATGTTAAAGTAGGGTTGTCAAGTCTTTTCGAGTCTTAAAGCTCAAGTCTGATTCCAAGTCCAAGTCAGTAAAGGTAAAGTCTAAGTCAAGTCGCAAGTCTTTAGTAATGTTGTCGAGTCAAGTCACAAGTCATCAGTTTAGTGACTCGAGTTGGACTCGAGTCCAAGTCATGTGACTCGAGTCCACACGTCTGCTAATCTGTAGCTCCATGTTGCACAGTCCTATAGCTGTCCTACTACAGACAAGGCAGAAGGCGCCCAGAACTCCGGCCCACATTTCTCTCCCACGCTTCTCTCCCACGGTCACACCTCCTTCAGTCACAGAGTCACTACAACCACATATTAAAAGCACAGCATGAACTCGCAACCAGTGTAATAAATAAAAATGATAGATACAGACGTTCTAGCATGTTAGCCCAGCGTCACCCAAACGTTCTGATCTTCTGGCCTACAGTAAATACATCATATTTTGGTTTAAAATAGTTTTTAAAGCAAATTTCTTTGCCAGTATGACAATTTTGAATCTTTTTACTTTTGAATATTCAGGTTAAATGGTCATTGGTAACATTGTCATTTGGTTTGTGTGTCGGGGAGCCTAGTAATGTGCTCCTTGCGTAGGAAACATTGGTATAGACAAGGACCTATTTATGCCCATTCTAAGTCTTATCATAGCAGAAGTGATGGCGGAGTTCTTGCATGACTTAGTTAGGCTAACTTGAATCTCTTGCCCAACAAAACAGCACCATTCTTACTACTACCACCAACCCTCTTCTTCTTTCACTTGTTTCTATTCACCTGTACTGAAATACAGCTGTGTGCTGTACGTGAGGAGAGCTTTTTTCGGCTGTGTCTGTGTGTGGAGCAGAAGTGATTGAATTATTTGGTCTGGCGTCTAAATCAACAATATTCATCCCCTTGTGTGATGTACAGGCATACATTAAAAAAACCTACAATCACACATTTGCAGAGGATTCTTCCACAACGCATATTTGGCATTCTGTTAACATTCATGACTTACAAAAGGGCTTTGTGTTTCACACAGAGAATGCATTCTAGTAGTTAGTACATCCGCTCCAAACTGCCCTCAGCTAACCCCAACGGCAAAACAAAAACAGCCCCCAAAAGCCAGTGCTAATGCCTAAAAAAGAGTCAAACTAGCAAATACAGTATATTATAATAGGTTACTCTGCTTAGTGCTCACTTAGGCCCAGTCCCATTTCAGGTTACAAGGTGTAGTGGGTTAAAATCTTCCCCTATGAAATGGGGACCCCCCTAAGCTGAACTTGGCTATGTAATCACCAGCTTCATGATAGAATTTCCCTGTTTATACCGTAATTGGTGCAGCAGGTTTTACGTTTCTGGTACCTGAGGTTGCTGCAACATTTACGGTGGAATGGGATATTTTGCGGAAAGGTAGTGACCCAAGAGAATTCGCGTATTACCTAGGGTTTTTACACGTGTTGGTAAAACGATATTACAGTGGTTTATCTTACAAACACAGTGGCTTTTTAACAGAGAAAAATGCTTATTTATGGGACTTGGTTGCTTGTGCAGCCATTTTGCTTATGATTTGCAGGGGATTCTGGGGAATTTCCTCATAGCACTCTGAAAGAATCTCTGTTTGAAGAAGCTGTGTAACCCTAAACACTACGCCCAACCCCCTCCATGTCAAAAAACAGTAGTCGGGAAAACCTTACCCCTAGACGTGAATACCAAACGGAGGGGTAGGGCTAAGTAAGTTAGGGGCAGGGGTGAAATGAGATTGGGTCCTTAGAGATAGGTCTCCTGACCTGCATTTAAAGACCACAAGGGTTGCATTTACAGAGAGGGACTCTTGATGCCCAATCCATTTTGGAAAGATGGCTGGTCAAGTTGAGCTGTCTTAAAGCTTAAAGGGCAAGAAACTAAACAAACAACTGGGAGACCCTTCTTAGAAGTGGGGGGGAAGGGTTGAAAAGGTTTGAGTTCTCCAGACGTTGTAGAGGGAAAAAAAACACAGAATCATTACCAAAGATTCCCTTACATCATGAGAGAAAAATAACCAAGAATTTTCTAAAAATAAGATTATGGGGAAACTTGGCACAATCATGGTGAGGACTTGCAGTTTCCAGGAAAAAAGATTAGCAAAGTTTTGCTGGGGATTAACAGCACAGCCTTGTCCATGACCCCCCCACCACTCCATTCTTGCATCCTTAAATATGTGTAGCTGAAAGTTTCCAGGCATTAAAACAATTGCTCACGATTCACAGTGTCATGTATGTCCTGGAAATAAAAAACCACAGAAGACCCAATTTATGTCTCTTTTACCATTTAGCACACTGGCACTGTTTGAAAAACCTCACTTACAAGATATAACATCTCTGCTATACAAGGTGTGGGTGTTCCCAAGCCAGTAACAAAACACTCTGTAGTCAGTTTACACTCTACTTTCCCATGGCTTTTGGTATGTGAGCGTACATACTTACATAGGGGCAGAATTTCATGTAACCTACTCCAGTACAACGCCACCCACTGACTTATAATAAACATGAAGTAGATTTATTAGCTTTCTGACAAAAGAATAATAATAATAGCAGCTAGCACAGTGTGATCCCTTAGCTTTGACTTGGGTCTCTCATAGAAGAGGGTAAAAAGTACTTGTAAAAGTCAGAAAAGTACTCAAGGTAATGAATGTGCTAACATGTCAAACAGGTTACCCTTTGCAGCGCGGTTTTTGTGTTTATAAAGTAGATGCTGCTTCTGAGTAGATCTTACTGTGTTGTGTAGGATTGTGTGTCATGAGGCGCCCCAACCATCATTTCCCTGTTCTTTTGTCACGTCACACTACATGGCTGTTCCGCGTTCCCTACACTCGTATTCGTGCATGATGCTGGAAATGTGCCAGCTACAACAGTATAATGTAAAGCTCAGTCGGTCACCAAGTGACTCAGGCAATACCTGGATTTCTGCGGTGCAGCCAGCCAGTGCATTCACAAGAGACCACGTGGTGCAAGTGTAACGCAAAACTCCCATTTCCTGGTTTTCAAAGCATCACAGAAATCCTAGCAAAATATTTGAGATACTAGAACTAGAAGATGAAGAATATTTAAATCCTATATTTCTTTAAGCATGTAGTTTGTTTCTGCATCACTCCAAAACTGTTTTCTTGCCATCTCCTTGTTGCTGTGTTAAACACTCAAATTATATACAGTGGTGTAAAAGTGTTTGCCCCTTAATGATTTCTTATTTCTTTGCATCTTTTTCAATCCTAAATGTTTCAGATCATCGAACAAATTTATATATTCATCAATGACCACTCAAGTAAACACAAAATGCAGTTTAAAATGACGGTTTTTATTATTAAGGGAGAAAAAACCCAAACCTACATGGCCCTGTGTGAAAAACTGTTTGCCCTCCAGTTAAAACATAACAGTGGTTTATCACTCCAGAGTTCAATTTCTCTAGCCACACCCAGGCCTGATTACTGCCACACCTGTTATCAATCAAGAAATCACTTAAATAGGACCTGCCTGACAAAGCGAAGTACAAGATACCCAAAAGCTAGACATCATGGCAAGATCCAAAGAAATTCAGTAACAAATGGGAAAGGAAATTAATTGAGATCCATCAGTCTGGAAAAGGTTATAAGGTCATTTCTAAAGTTTTGGGACTCCAGCGAACCACAATGAGGGCCATCATCCACAAATAGCGAAAATGTGGAACAGTGGTGAACATTCCCAGGAGTGGCTGGCCAACCAAAATTACCCTAAGAGTCATCCAAGGGGTCACAAAAGACCCCACAACAACATCCAAAGGTCAGCGTTCATGACTCCACCATAAAAAAAAGACTGGGCAGAAATGGCCTGCATAGCAGAGTGCCATGACGAAAACCACTGCTGAGCAAAAAGAACATTAAGGCTCCTCTCAATTTTGCCAAAAAACATCTTGATGATCCCCAAGACTCTGTGGACTGATGAGACAAAAGTTGAACTGTTTGGAAGGTGTGTGTCCCATTACACCTGGCGTAAAAGTAACACCGCATTTCAGAAAAAGAACATACCTATTGTAAAATATGGTGGTGGTAGTGTGATGGTGTGGGGCTGTTTTGCTGCTTCAGCACCTGGAAGACTTGCTATGATAAATGGAACCATGAATTCTACCAAAAGATCCTGAAGGAGAATGTCCGGCCATTTGTTCGTGACCTCAAGCTGAAACAAACTTGGGTTCTGCAGCCGGACAATGATCCAAAACACACCAGAAAGTCCACCTCTGAATGGCTAAAGGAAAATAAAGTGAAGACTTTGGAGTGGGCTAGTCAAAGTCCTGACCTGAATCCTATTGAGATGCTGTGGCATGACCTTAAAAAGGCGGTTCATGCTTGAAAATTCTCCAATGTGGTAGAATTACAACAATTCTGCAAAGATCAGTGGGCCAAAATTTCTCCACAGTGCTGTGAAAGACTCATTGCAAGTTACCGCAAACGCTTGATTGCAGTTGTTGTTGCTAAGGATGGCCCAACCAGTTATTAGGTTTAGGGGGCAACACTTTTTCACACAGGGCCTTGTAGGTTTAGATTTTTTTTTTCACTTAATAATAAAAACCTTTTTTGTGTTTACTTGTGTTGTCTTTGACTAATATGATGATCTGAAACATTTACAAGTGACATATATGCAGAAAAATAAGAAATCATGAGGGAGGTAAACACCACTGTACATACCGCCGATGTCCAAAGAAAAATATGTCTCCATTTTTGTGTATTTTTACATTCATGCATTATTTGAACACAGCAGCTGCTGTTTACACTGTGAACGTTTCATGATTAATGCACCATAAGAAATGGGCCAAAACTTATTAGAAAGATGTCAAGTTCTATTGGCCTCCATTCAAACTAAAGGAGGTTTTTGGCTTCTCCTGTAAAGTTGCCATTTTGGAGATACGAGCTTTTCTTTGGACAGCGACGATATATAAAATACAGTGCCCTGGATACCTGATTACTGAGCTATCTAGCTCTCTGATCAGATTTCTGGGGCTCAGTCCCATTTAAGAGAACAGATTAAGCAGTTTAGGTGACAGTTTAAATAATCAGATGTACAAATCTGATTATGATCAGATTATTAAATAGGTCATGTTTGTTTCATCTTATTAGCTTTATATGTGCTAGTGCTAGTTGTTTTATATATTTGTGTGATCTGGTATAAATTATAATAGTTATTTATTTCTATTCTTGTTTTTTCCATAATTGTTGTTTTTTTTTTTTACAGCTATACGTGTTATTGGTCGCAGTGTTACTGTTACAGCAGGAGAAGATGCCACTTTGTTCTGTCAGCTGGTAGATTCGAAGGAGAAACTGACACGGATTACGTGGCAGAAGAAGACACGAGGAACACTCATAAATAAAGACTTCTTCGTCATCACCCCCGACGGCAGGACAGAAAATAAAAACGGGTTAGGAGGCAGAGTTCAATTTATTGGGAACATCCAGGAAATAATTGGCACAATTCTTCTGAAGAGCATTACATTGTTAGATGAAGGAGTCTACACTTGCATCATCAACATATTCCCAAGTGGACCATTTGAGGCAGCGATCGATCTCAACGTACAAGGTAAGCTTTGTTAATCATGTTATTATGAAACTGAACTAAACAGTAAATAAATTAATATTTTTATTCCCGTAGTTAGTTTTACGAACGAACGGACACAAACAGGTTTTTGCCAACTGTAGCTGACGTTGCTATCAAACAAAAACGTTATCCACTCAGGTGCAGCTGGCAACAGAGCAGCTCCAGTGAATAGCTCCTAGCAGCCTCTTCGCTCTATCACAAAGGTAGTTCTGAAGAGCTAGTCAGATGGGAAGTGTTGTAAGTCCGCATTAGTTGACAAAAAGCCAAACAAAAACTGCTTGTTGAATCATATGCTTTCTAAACTGTGTGACCCACAGAAAACTGACTGAATGTAATACTTCACAGGTTGGTAAGCACACCAGATACCCACATGTATGAGCATGCTCTGTTTTGCTTTGTTTTTACAGACCCTCTAGTAGAACGATTTCATTATTTCCTAATTACATATTTGGAGTATGTCTATGATAATGAAAGATATTGGCCAGCAAAATGTTCCTAGATTAATTTCATGGAATGTTAAAGGTTTGCAGTCCCGGACTAAAACAGTTAAAGTCTTCTCCCATCTTAAGATGTTAAACGCGGACATTGTGTTTTTACAAGAAACTCACTTAGCTAAATTAGAACATACTAGATTACGGCAGCCTTGGGTTAATAATCCCCAAACCCAGGAAACAACCACCCTGCCACACCCTCAACCACCCTCTCTCAATACCCCAGAGCCACCCACCTGGTCTCCCCATATAGTAATTAATAACTAAGGAAGTAATAAAATAATACAGAATATAATATAATAATAATAATACAAAATATAATAAAAATAAGTAAATAAATAACAAAAAAAAAATTATAATGAAAAAGAAAGAAAAAATAAATAAAATAAAAAAAGGACTGAGTTTTTATATCTGTCTGCTTTAAAAACTGAAAAAAGCTGTTTAACCAAAAAAAAAAAAATTATCTGGTGGATTGTTGCTTTGCTGGGATGATGATATACTGAAGTCATGTCAGACTTGACAGTATTTAAGATCAACTAGAAATTGCATTTTCATAAGTTTGCTATTTAAATATGTACAGTTCATGTATTTGAATAGCAAACTTATGAAAATGCAATTTCTAGTTGATCTTAAAAGCTGTCAAGTCTGACATGGCTTCAGTACATTTGCACTCCAAACCGTAGGCTTTAAAATTGTGTTTTTGTGCAGCCCATCTCCCACATTATCTAACGAGGGTTCTAGGACGTTTGGGTGTGGTTGGTCTTTGCAGGGGCGGATAAGCGATGCTACGTTATCACTGTATTACACCTGCCGAAATTAGTTACTCTATTTATTGATTAATGTAAACCAGTATTAGCTAAACATTAACTGCTCAGGTTTACTGATCTCCCAGTGTGCTTCATTCCACTGAATTATTTAAAGAACGGCTGATTAAGTGTGAGAAATATGGCACAAATATATCACATGATGCTTCTAGGAAATTTTCATGATACGCACTATGAATCACAGGGTTTTCTTTTTTGAGACCTCTAAAGTTAGAGTAGAACAGAACAAGCAGTTCCACCTTTACAAAGAGACTGCAAATAAACGGTATACAACATTTTACTGTGCTGCAATAAATCCAGGTAAACAGGACTAACAGTGCTCTCTTTGTAACTAAACCTGCAGTTGAACAGTGTTGTTCTGAAGTAGTGATGATATCCCAGAATGCACAGGAACTCATTTGGACATGCTGTGATGTAATTGGTCACATTAACAATAAATACTGTCCTATTGCCCAGCCCTGCTCATGACCATATCAGCAGTAACTGCTCAGTTGCTAAGGCTAACATAGGTCCCTGAGAACTACTAACCGATGTAAACTCAGGTGCTCTTTCATATTAAATAACAAGTCATTGTTTTGTGAAGGTCAAAATACTTTTGCGTCATTTTATGCCAACATGCCTTCTCAAGGGAAATAAAACAACCCATTGATGCTACCTCATCTGTGAACCATGGTGCAGATGGAGTTAAGGCATGTGCTTATGTGGCTGCCAGTGTTCATTATTTTAGTTAACAGACCAACTACTCACTGTCCTGACCTGAGGAGAGAGGTCAGCTTAGTCTCCCAGTTAGGATGCCTTTTAGTTGCTGAAAAGAAAACAGAAAGCAAAACGAGCAGGTACTGAGAACTGCATCACCATGTAAAGTACCCAGTGATCCAGTTTAGTGCCCTTTCTCATAATATTACTCATGTTTTACTTGATAGTATAATCAGTAGCATTCCCTTCTGTGTATCTGGCTGCTCTGAGTTTCTGTGTAAAGCTGGAGGTGATGTAGTGCGGTAAGAATGACTGGTCCCTGTAGATTATTCTCTATAAATAATGTACAGCCTTGTGACTCTTCTCGAATGGTTAAGCATGACCTTGGCTAACTCCAGTTGGTTTAGGACTGAGAACCCTGGGTTTATCTCGAAGCCCCGGAACAGAGAAAGATTGTGTGTAGAGTTCAGGGCAGATAAGTTTTTATTTATTTATTTATTTATTTATCCATCCATCCATCCTTTTTGAGCACTTACAGGAAACCTTATTTTAGCCTTTTTTAGTTATTTGAATAAACCCATTGAACAGCTAAATATTTGGAGTCTTGAACTAATTTGAAAATACCAACAAAGAAACTAAACCACTTCTTACATATTCTAATTGCCAGTTAAACTTTGCATAGAATGATGTTTATTTTTAATTTCCATTTTAAACTGATATGTACTGACTTATGTGTTTTCACTCCTAGTTCCTCCTGTTGTCAGTGTGACCACTGATGTGATTCCTGTTGTTGGTGATTCTGAAGTGACCTTGGCCACCTGTACTGCTGCTACTGCAAAGCCTGTAGCAGAGGTATCCTGGAGTCTGGGTGCTCTGAACTACTCTGTAAAAGTAAAGAACATCCCTTCTGAAGATTCTGATGGAACCTCCACTGTCAAAAGCTACCTGAGTGGTGTACCATCCAAAGATCTAAACCAGCAGAAGGTTCAGTGTTTGGTGAAGCACACCAGCCTGAATAAAGAGCGGGTGCTGGATCACGCTCTAGTCATCCATTGTAAGTCACTGTCAGCAGTCTGACTGTCCCTCAAACACATATAATGAAAAAAACGTCACGTGGTATCTGAACAGTGTGACACACACACTCTTAGTAATGACATTAGTAATGGCGGCTATTCACATCTATTCAAACTAAAACAGTTGAGTCTTTGTTCAGAAGGTTTACCCGAGATACTAATACAGTTTCAGGGGTTGGGTTGAATGAGTTTCACTTTCACCCTGCCGGCATTTCTGATGAGTGTTCATAGTCTTGCAGTATCACTAGACTTTGCAACACCTTTTTTCCTTTTCCCAGCATTCAGTTGAGAAAAGTCAAATTAAAATGTTTTTAAATGTGTGTGCTAAGAAACAAAGGTGTGAAATACAATCTGTTAACATGACTCTTCTAGATTTAAGAACATTACTGAAGTTGCAGGAGTACTCCACTGCATATCTTGTAAACTGGCTATAGTTATATAGGCTATATGTATTGTTTTAATTTGACTCCCAGTTACTGCATGTATCATCTAGATATATCCCATTACTGTGTGATGTTTGCAGACTGACGTTCACTTGCTTTATTCAGTCCTTTGCTTTTTTTTCTCTTTTTCTCGCAGATCCTCCTCAGGATGTGTATATTATATCCAGTAACATTAAAGATCCAACAACATCTCAAGAATTTCAGTGTGTAGTTGATGCCAATCCACAGCCAACCGTGTTCACCTGGACCAGGTAATCTGATCCTATAAAACATGGTGAGCAGCTGCAGCACTCACAATAGACATCTGTTATAGACTACATAATAGATGAAAGGCAAAAGCAACACCTGCCTCTGCCAGCTCAAAGTCCATAGATCCTGTTTTGGTTTCTTCTTCTGGAATAGAACGGTCATTTACATTATTTTGTTTTTCATGTTTTACAGTGTACCGCTATTACTGGTTATCTGGTTGTTTTTTTTTCACCATCACAAGGAATTTAAACAGGATAAAAAGAATAAGTTGAGCAAGGGAGATATATCAGCTTGTATTCTTCTTCTTCTTCTTCTTCTTCTTCCTATTATTATTATTATTATTATTGCTATTATTATTTTTATTGTTATGTTATAATGATGTATTATATGTTATATTATATATGTTATAATTAATAATATAATTATGATATATTATGAACTGCAAACAAGTGAAAGTTTTATTACAGATTTTTTTTACAGATGTATTTGCTATATTAACTTTCCATATGTGCATTTTGTGCAAAGGAATATTACTACATTATTACTTCTCATATTAACAGGGTGAACAGGAGTCTTCCTGGTCCTGCTGATGGCTCCAGGCTCACAGTCCCACTGACCTCTTATAGTAATGACTTATATCTGTGTAGTGTTTCAAACCAGTATGGTAACAGAACAGGTACACTATATTTCCATTACGTCACAGGTGAGTCTCCTTTGTACTGATGTTAATAATAGACTACATATAGTTTATCAGTTTTTGGCTGTGTCTGAAAAGTAATACATCATACAGTCATGGCAGTATTCTGAGAGAGGAAGGAAGCCAGTCACATCTAAAGCAGATATCAGTATAGAACACTGCCTGTTCTGGTTCTTCCATTCTACCGTATTATGAAGCCAGTGTGGCTGTGTTCTTCACTGCCTGATACATCCCATAATATGTAAATGTCTCTCTGACAGATGTTATTACAGGTTAGATGCCTTTACTGTACTCCAGTAGTTCACTGTCACAGGTCTGAGCTTGATCCAGCCATTAGTCACACAAATCCACTTACTGGGATCAGATTTGGAAAAAACGTGAGAGAACTTGAATAGCTATATTTAAACCTGGAAAATCTGAAATGAGACATACATGAGGAAGCAGGTCTCAGTGGCTGTGTATTGGTGGGTGCTTGTAAGATAAAAACAAGCCCTTAGTAATTTGGACTGATTACACTGTCATCAGTTTAAAGGTGTTAAAATGAAACACAAGCCTTTTCCCGTTTTCAGTGTTTCCACTAACCCACTTTTTCCTCTCTCCATGTAGAATCCAGCACTGTCTGTTGGATTTTGTTCACCATTCTCCTCACTGTTCTCCTTGGCATTGTGGTGTATTTCATATGGAAATTTAAATCAACTGGGAGATTTGAATTCAACACATTTATTTCATCACTGAGAGAAAGAACTAGGTGAGTTTTTCAGTTGTCCACAGGTTTTTTGGGGTTTTTTTTTTCCCTTTTTGAAAATAAAACACAAAGTAGAGCTTTTAAAGTGTCTAAAAATGTTTATTGTACCTGGGATCAATCTGATGAGGTTGGGTTCCCCCCTGGAGCCTGGTTTCTTTCAAGATTTCTCCCTCACTCAAGGGAGTTTTTCCTCGCCACTGTTGCCTATGGCTTGCTCGCAGGGAGCTTGGACCCGGTTTCCCTTTCCTTCGTCTGTACATTAGTGTTTTTTTCCTTTTCCTGTACATAAACTTTTTATTCCGGCGCCGACGGGTGTGGCTGCCTGTTCCAGTAGCTCCGTCCGTATTGTGTGTTTTTCTAGAGTTTTCTACCTTTATTTATTTGTCTTTTTGCTTCTACACACGTCTGGTGTGCATCGTATCTATATCCTAAGGATATTTTTATCGTTAATATGCGGGACAGCGCGGAATTTAGTGTTTATTCCCGCGAACAACTGCTGGCCCTCCGACCCATGGGACGTATCGGAAGTATCAAGGTTAAAGGCTAAGAAGACGGCGAAGCGGTGGAGATACAAACCCTCGGTTCCGTCGGTGGTTATGGGGAATGTCAACTCGCTGACCAACAAAACCAATGGGCTGGCATGCCTGGTGAAGAACCAGAGGCTCTACAGGGAGTGCAGTCTGTTTTGTTTCAGCGAGACTTGGCTCACCCCCCAACACTCTGGATGCTAACGTGGGGCTACCTGGATTCTCTACAGTGAGGGCGGACAGGGATCCGACGCTAAGCGGGAAGCGCAAAGGTGGGGGGCTCGCACTTTTCATTAACACCAGATGGTGCAACCCTGGACATGTAAACGTGAAGGAGGTGATCTGCTGTCGGGACATTGAACTGTTAGTGGTGAGCCTCCGTCCATCTTACATACCGCGGGAGCTCTCACACGCCATTGTCGTCTGTGTTTACAGACTCCACCGTCGCAGCGCTACAGACACAACACCCTGACGCCTTCTATGTGATTTCTGGTGACTTTAATCATGTTACATTGGACTCTACCCTGCCTGCCTTTTTCCAGTTTGTGGACTGTCCCACCAGGAAATACAGGACCATCGACCTGCTGTATGCTAACGTGAGGGATGCATACAGGGCTACCCCACTACCACCGCTGGGGAAATCAGACCACAACCTGGTTTTCCTACAGCCTCAGTACGAACCACTGGTACAGAGGCAGCCCACTACCACACGCTCATTCAGAGTTTGGTCTCCTGAAGCAGAAGAAGCTCTCAAGGACTGCTATGATACCACTGATTGGAGCATGCTGCTGCACCCACACGGAGAGGACATTGAGGGGGTGACGCACTGTGTTACGGACTACCTGAATTTTTGTATGGATGTTGCTGTTCCCACAAAGACTGTACGCTGCTTCCCAAACAACAAACCCTGGATTACCAGTGACGTCAACGACATCCTCAACCAATAGAAGAGGGCGTTCAAAGATGGAAACTGGACAGAGCTGAAGCATGTACAGGGGGAACTCAAGGTTCGACTTAAAGAGGCCAAGGAGTCCTACAGGAAAAAGGTGGAAAGGAAGCTGCAACACAACAAGATGAAGGAGGTCTGGGGAGCAATGAAAACCATCACAGGCTGCAAGAACAACAGTGGCAGCTCAGTAGATGGGGGTGTGGACAGAGCAAACCAGTTTAACAGCTTCTACAACAAGTTTGACTGTTCTGCTCCTGCTGCCCCTTCCTCTGAGCCGCCTGCAGCATTCACCACCCTGTCTTCACCACCATCACCATCTCCGTCACCTTCACCACCATCACCCTCACCTCCACCATCTCAGTCATCACCACCATCATCAGCAGGAAGACAAAGCAACTCCCACAGTTCCCACTGTCCCCCAACCTTCACGGCAGACCAAGTCAGGAGACAGCTGAGGAGACTACACCCCAGGAAGGCGGCCGGCCCAGACAGAGTGTGCCCCAGAATGCTTAAGGCATGTGCTGCCAAACCGGGGGAGCCCCTCCAGCATGTCTTTAACCTGAGTCTACGTCTCGGGAGGGTTCCTGCCATGTGGAAGACAACCTGCCTTATTCCAGTCCCCAAGAAGGCACACCCGAAGGAGCTGAATGACTACAGGCCGGTTGCTTTGACATCTCACGTGATGAAGACCATGGAGCGACTGCTGCTGAACCACCTCAGACCTCAGGTCCACCATGCTGAGGACCCCCTGCAGTTTGCGTACCGGGAGAAGGTGGGAGTGGAAGATGCCATCCTCGATCTTCTACACAGAGCTGACTCTCATCTGGACAAGGGGGGTGGTGCTGTGAGGGTCATGTTCTTTGACTTCTCCAGTGCCTTCAACACCATTCAGCCCCTACTACTGAGAGACAAGCTGATGAAGATGGAGGTGGACATGGTCACCTGGATCACTGACTACCTAACCGGGTGACCACAACATGTCAGGATCAGGGACTGCTCCTCTGATACGGTGATCAGTAGCACAGGAGCACCACAGGGGACTGTTCTCTCTCCAGTCCTGTTCACCCTGTACACATCGGACTTCAAATACAACTCGGAGTTATGCCACATGCAGAAGTTCTCTGATGACACTGCAATCGTGGGGTTTGTGCGTACTGGCCAGGAGAGGGAGTACAGAAGCCTGGTTGAGGACTTTGTGGAGTGGTGCACTACCAACCATCTGAAGCTGAACATCACCAAAACCAAGGAGATGTGTATAGACTTCAGAAGGTCCAGGCCCTCTCAGCAGCCAATCTCCATCAAGGGGGTCGATGTGGAGGTGGTCAGGACCTACAAATACCTTAATGTGCACCTGGATGAGAGGCTGGACTGGTCAGTAAACACTGACTCCGTCTACAAGAAGGCACAGAGCAGACTGTACTTCCTCAAGAGGCTCCTTCAGGATCTGCCAGAAACTCCTGCTGATGTTCTACCAGTCTTTGGTAGCCAGCGTCCTGTTCTATGCTGTAGTGTGTTGGGGAGGCAGTATCAGCAAGAGGTTATGCTGGATGACTCGACAGGCTGGTGAGGAAAGCTGGTTCTGTGCTGGGACTAGAGCTGGAGTCCTTAACACCACTGGCGGAGAGGAGAGCCCTCAGCAAGCTGCTGAACATCATGGACAATGCTCACCATCCTCTGCACAGCACGATCATCAGGCAGAGGAGCTCATTCAGTGGCAGACTGCTGTCCCAGTCCTGCTCCACAGACAGACTCAGGAAGTCCTTTGTCCCTCAGGCCATAAAACTGTTCAACTCCTCTCAGTACAGGAAATTAAAAACTCTGTGACACTCTTCATTTCAGTCACTCCAATGGACACACCCCCATCTCTGCACACACTCCCTCCTAAATGCCCTATTTCTATTTATATTGTATTATTCTACTCCATTCTGTACTGTTTACACTTTTTGCACTGATAAATTATTTATATTACTGTGTACTTGCGCTGTCTGTATGGCTGACAACAGCCATCTTCTTAATTTGCTCAGCAAATGGTTTACCATTACCTCCATCTATACTTTACACTTTACACAGACACTAAGGACTACTGGATGCCTTGAATTTCCCTCTGGGATCAATAAAGTATCTTTCTATCTATTCATCTATCTAAACTACTTTTCTGTAAAGCTGCTTTGAGACAACGTTAGTTGTAAAAGCGCTATACAAATGAAGATTGATTGATTGATTATGTTCATGTTTAGGATAGTAATGCATTTTCTCCCTCTTGTCCTAAGCCCTGCTAAACTAAAAGAAGCATTCAGATTTTTCACTCTATTAATAAATCACTCTCTCCTCCAAAATGATTTTTGATTAAAGGTCCAGTGAGTAATAAACATGTCACTAATTTAAATGCGCTCACTCCAGGCGTATTCCTGTATCCACCAGTTCACCTTCAAGATCTGAAAGGAGAAACCACACGGAGGACAGTGGAAGTGGGAGCCTATAAGACCGTGGGAGATTGTCCAATAACTTCGCTCACCTTCAGCTGGGACACGAGCTGTAACAGAAGGAAAGAAGAAAGTACTGGGAACATTGAGCCCTCTTTCACTAAGCAGTGTCACCAACACTGGGACAAGGACTTGTGTAGTGAGCTTGCACCAGAGGTACTAGAGAGGAGGGACCAGAGGAGCCAGACTTAAAAGACTTATTTTTGTATATGTCCACCATTTCACTACTGATCTGATGACTGTTGGACAGGATATGATCTGTGTTCATTGTCTTGGCAGATGGTTCAGTGTCACTAAGCACACAGTTCAGTGAAGCATTAAACGAATTAACAAACATAAGCCCATCTCTCTCATATCTGATTTTTCTTTTTCCTCTCCAATGGGGTCATACCTTGTCGTGGTGGGGAGGCTTCCACACTACCAGTCAAAAGTTTGGACACACCTGCTCATATAGTTTTACAATTTAGAGTTTTCCACATTTCGGAAGATCACAATAGTGGGACTATGTTGATCCCAAAAAAGTGTTGAAACAGTCGTCTTTATTTTCACTCAGGATTTGAAGCAGCTGTACATGCTTTTGACCATTTTTCTCATGCAGTGTCGAGGTGCCACATGATATTTTAATTTCTGTGTTGTTGTTGTTGTTTTGGAAGTATTTTTGTTTTTATCCAAAGGCATCAACTGCACTTATTTATTTTGGCAAAGTTATAAAATTTAATTGTCATTTAAGCCCATCTGTTTAGAATGTATCTATTCAAGTTCAGCAGGTTGTGTCCAAACCTATGACTGGTAATGTTCCTCTAACATAACATCTCCGCTGACATCATTAGATATTTAGAGGAAACTAAAATGATCCCCTAAAGGTACGAGTTGTTGATGTATATGATGTTGATTAGAGTCCTAGCACGTAAACCCTAGTCTTAGGGTTTAAGCCCAAAAATTCTGAAAAAAATCTCAAAAAATTCTTCAAAAAGACTTCATCTTCATCAATAATTATCAAAAACATGTAGACTTTTGTAAACAAAATGGCCGCCATATGCAAATGAACCCTTTCGAGAAAATAATTAATAAAAAATTCTGTAACTCAAACATGCTTCATCTAAAAAATTTGAAACTTTGGAATTTGCTTCAGGACATGATTCTGAGGTGGCCTATTTGATGATTCTGAGGTGAAGCATTTACATGTATAGGGGGCGCTATAAATGCTACATAACTGTTTCTCAGCAACCATAAGTCCGATCGAGCTGAAACTTTGCACACTTCATCTTTGTCACAATCTATAAGTGAATCTTTAAGGACAATTTGATACATCAAAAATTATGGATGCCATTAGCCAATCAGCTTTCCGCAGGCATTTGATAGGCTTAACATTAACCAATCAGCATGAAACTTTACTGGCTGTTGCAAAGTCCCTCCAAAGACATACCAGTGAAGTTTTAAAAGATTTGGCCACTAGGTGGCGCAATTTTGGAAAATCGGGTGTATCTCATACAAAATACAACCTATTTTCAAACAAATGCATTACCATCATGCACTGGAGTATTCCAAACAACTTTGTAAATACAATTGTGTTAAAAAAATCCATAGTTTTTTTTTTAAATCAATAAATGTTCAAAAAATGCTACTTTTCAAACTAGTCCCTGGATTTTGACCACAGCCTTTCCAAACTGGTCTTAAAATACTCTGTGGAGTCTTTAGGTAAATAATTATCAAAAAAAAGTTGACTTTTGTACTTAGCATGGCTTCTATAAATCAACAAATCACTTCGGCCTTGGAATTTACAGCCTATATCGCCATAACTCCTTAGTCTTTACCCAGATCAACTTAGTCTTTTACAAACATGTGGCAACTGAGACTCTGATGAGATGTACAAAAATTGGTGCAGTTTGGCCTTTAGGGGGCGCTATAGCACTTAAACACTTAAAATCACTAAAATGCTTATTACAATGTTATTACACAATCTATAGCCAAACCTCTGATGTCATTTGATTCAGCTCGTATTCCTGCACAACTTTGTAATTACATGTTGTGTCAGAAAATGGACTACTGGTCTGCTATTTTGACCTATTCGTTCAGAATTTACAGCTTATAAAACCAAGGGTCAAAGGTCAATCTCAATGAAACTTGGTACACATGTCTGTCTCAGGCCCCTGATCAATAATCTAAACACTTGGAGGCTTTTTGAATAATCCTAAAGCCTTTAATCTCACTTCTGTGTGCCACAATTGTCCCTAATGCCATAAGGGCCTGTACACATAAGCCTCAGCCTCTATAATGTTAATAGACCACTGCTGATTATTTATGGCGAATGAAGACCTGATGATAAACTCCCACTTCCTATAAGTTTTACCTCTCTGTCTCTAAACAAGGCCCAAACTGCTTTAAGCCTTCTGAGACCTCAAGGGTTTAAAAGCAGCTGAACAGTTCTCAGTGGGCCTCTACATAAATACAAACGAATGACATGGTTCCAAACGACATGAAAAGTGCCTGACCTGTTAAACCTGTATTATCTTTATAGATCTAGAAACAAGGTCCGAACTGCTTTAGGCCTTGTGAGGCCTTGCTAGTCAAAAAGGCCTCACTTATGAGACCCTCAGCTTGCGGTATTTAGCATTTATTTATTTATTATTATTCTATTTTTTTACGGATTTGTGGGCATATGATAAGCAGATCTGGATTTGTGGGATATGAGAAGTCTTTAAATAGCCTGATTTACCCCAACCCACGACAGGTAAAAAAAAAAAAACGCTTTTATAGTTTTTGATTTTCAATAATTAATGTAAATAATTCTATTTGTGTCGTGTGCTCAGTGAAAAGTAGATTCAATTGTTTTCCCCTCTGTATATATTTGTCATCTGCTCTGTGAATGGCTGAGCGTGAAATTCTGCTAACCCTTGTTACACATTGATTTAAAAACTCATGACTAGCATCTGATTCCTCATTCCAACAGATTCAACAATCTCTTTGTGCTGAGACACATGCTTACAGGCTCATCCCAACCATTATAAACTAATGTGGAACTTCTGTTTTGTACAGTAAACATATAAAAAAGGAAACAAGTACAAACGACAAGAAGAAAAAAAAGCTAAATAATGGATTTATGAAACATAAAGGACGAATAGAAACATTAGGAGGAAGCTGAAAGTGCTGAGAGAGAGGAGGAAGGTTTTGAGCTGGACTTTGAATAAAGAAAAGAGCAGAAACAGAGAAACAGTGTTCTATAGCTGATGGAGAGATCTGCCGCCAAAAGTGGGTTTGAAGGGATGTTATTAAGCTAAAACAGTCACTACATTGTACATGAGATTTAATTTAAGGAGTTGACTAGTTAGTAAATTAAGACACAACAACATATCTCCCTCAATGCTCATTAGAAAAACGATGGTTGAGATTACTTTATCAATAACTGATTATATAATATACATCTAATATACAGACATGCTTCAGCAAATAGCTTCACACCCTTAAACTCACTCTTTTTAACCAGCGCTGAGATTCATCATTGGAGACCCCTGTAGTACTTATTACAGGCTGGTACTGTCTGGGTGTTTGGTGGGAACACACTGGCTTCTGTTCATCCACAGAGCACTCAGTGTTCGTTCACAGCAGTGCTCTCTATAAATATATTTAATTCCAGCTTGTTACAGTGAGTTGGAATTTATTAGAGGAGGAGAGGAAAATTTCACTCACTCACATAACGGTACGATTTTACTCTTTAACTCTCTTTCTTGTACCACCATCTTGGTTTGTAGGTGACTTTTTAGAACCTATTTCAGGTGCTTACTCTGTTTTAGTTGATGATGATGATGATGATGATGATCTTTATTTATTTACTTTTTCTTTTGTGTTTTGTTTATGTTTATATTGCGTTTTTTTGCTTTTGCTTATTTTGTCTTTAACTCCTGCTCTTTTCAATTATTTTATACCCTCACTTTCCTTATTTGTTCTTCTTGATTTTCTCTCCCTGGTAGTTTTAATTAGTAGCCCTGATTTATCTGATTTTGTTCCCTGGTTTTTATTTCTTTGTAACACTATGATTAAATCCGTGGTCATATTTTAACTTCTTTGCTGTGTTTTTCATTACAAATGTAAATTTAATGTTTTCAGCCCCTTCTTTCTTTGTACAGTGCTTGGCTTCCTTGTAAATTAGGGTCTCTTTTTAAAAGATTAGTAGAGCTGGTGGTGTAACTAAAATAGCCGACACTATCAAAGGCTGGCTAGAGATCAACTATTTGCATACAGAGCTGCAAATGTTGAAATGCATAAGCAAATTTATTCAGAACATTCAAACATGAATTGTACTGCACTATCAGTCACATGTCTACGTTTAGCCGAGCAAACTGGTCAGCGTTTTGGAGCGGCATGAAATAAAAATGGCCAATATGTGGGACAAGAAGAAGGAAAAGCGATTCTTCTGCTTCGATTGTTAAACATGCGCACCTTCATTAGATGTGAGCTACATGACTAATGAACCCAATAAACCAGCAGTACAGTGCAAGAAAAGACACGTCACTGTTCTCAGTGTCACTTCAACATCTCAGCATGATTAGACATTTTTAGCGCTGTACACCACAAACATGAAAACTGAAGTACGGTAGTGCTGATCTCCCAGACAGCTGAAGAACAAGGTCTTCTAATCTTCCCGTGTTCTACAGGCCAACTTGTTCCCAAGCTCCTCTCATCTAACCCTAAACTCTTAGGTCTGGCTCATGTACTGGTTTAACCGACAGTGGCTAGAAGATACTTCTGAATGATTTTAAATGTACAGTATTCTTCTTCTTGCAGCTTAAAGACCGCATGGTTGGTCGTATCACTACACAGACCAGCACCAACATGCCATGCATGGTTTTGGGTATGTTGAGCTGCATGTGATCTATGATGCATCTGTACTCCTACACTTGACTGAACACCTGCGTGTTTTAACCAGGCTGGTCGCTGCCAGTCTGAACCATTTAGAGGTTATCTCTGGGTTGAGCTGACAAAAGTCATTCACCTTTTTGTTTAAAATCCACAGGATTTCATATTGTAGTTCATTGCCTCATGTTAGTGTCTGTTCTCTGACACGCTGCATATTATTTTTTGATGGGTACAGAATGATATTATTAACCAAACTCTGATATTCACTTGGTTAATGTATGACTCACAAGCTCTTCAAACTAAATGTGGGAGATTTATTGGAACAGGACAGTGATGAACTCAGAAGGTGAACTCTGAGAGAAAGAATACCCATAACAAGTAGGATCCGGTAGGCTTGCCATGCCAGTTCTTTAAGGAAGAGTCTCCATGGAAAGTACGTTTAGCACAATATATAGAAGGAGGCAATCTGGAAAACACAGTCATAAAATAAGCAGTCTTTCGGGATACACAGTGTCAGTGGCTGAAACTGCTGTTCGCTAGGCTGAACTTATGCTGGCCTTGCACCACATAACCAAGAATTTCACAGCCACAGAGAATGTTGTTTATTCCGCTGTTGGAATAAAGTCACATGTGTCTTGCTAGAGTTGCGGTGCGCTCTTGTAACGATGAACAAACCGATTGTAATGCGCCATGAGCTAAAAGCAAGGCGCAGTTTATTAAACAGGGTTGTACCAAAACACAGCAATAACAGGATCCGGGAAAAACAATCAGAGGGCTAAACTGAGTCGGAGTCAATAAACAGGCAAGAGTCAAGCCAAGCCGACAGTCAGACCAGGCAGAGGTACCAAAGGGAATAAACGAGAGGAGTAAGCCAGAGAATCAAAACTAAGTCAAAAGAGTAACAAACAAGATCATACAGAGAGAGAATGTAATGCTCAGTATGTACCAACACTTGGCAATGAGCCAGTGCAAGAGAGAAGTATTTAAACAAACGTACTAAACGATTGTCAGGTGTTACTAATCAATATTCAGATGACCGAGAAAGAGGCAACAGGGTGTGATTGGTCAAAAAAGGACAAGTGACAATGACCTTAGGTGGTGGGTTATGGGAAATGGAGTCCAGGAGATCAGAGGAGAGAACCAGCAGGCGTGACGTCTTGTCATCCCGATTGTAGGATTTAAAGTGGTCAAGTCTTTTTCTTGCCTTGCTGTTGCAGTGTCTTTACCGTGTTCTTCCTGTAAGTCTTCAGTCTTGGCTCATGCAGGTCTCACAGCTTTTCCTACATGTCCATACCTGAACTGAAAGCAGCCCAAAGCCTCATAGTGGGATTACTTACAGAAATAAAAGGAAAGAAGTGCGCATGCTGCTGCGCTTCATAACGGAACAGTGCACCTATTTCTGGCTGTTTCACCCTGCTGCAGGATGCTCAGCCTTTCCAGTCATAGTCTGTGACTAAAAACCCCTGTCCAGTTCTGACACGTTGTCTTTAGATGTGATCTTGTGATGCCATTGCACTCAGAACACCAGACTCTGTGTTTATAATTATGGGGGTGGAGTGTCTGTGGCTGAGACAAAGGATCACATAAATCACCTTTAATAGTAATTCAAGAAAATGTTTTAAGTGTAAACAAGCCAGAGCAAGTTTGAAGGACATGGCAACCTACCAACACTATTGTGAGGGTTCTTCTCTACAAGCCACTGTATTAGTAGAAGCTTCTGTGGTCATTTAATTAAGTTGGGTTTTAATAACAGAACAATGGCGTGGGAGTGTATTTTGTTGATGACGGAGTTGTTGGCCGCTCATGCTTAACAATGCATGGGAAGCTGTTTGTCTGGACCAGGTAATAATGGTGCAGTTATAAAAGGACCTTGCTCAATTATGTTCATGTTTAAGCTATTGTTATTGCGTGTTTAGTGTCTCTAGTCATTGGTTATGTCGAGTACAGTGCGGTTGTTTGTTCTGGAGTGTATTTTGTGACGTGTTTTGTGAGAGATGTTCTTTTACAGTCCTTGAGATTGCTCTAGGACTGAAAATGACTTGCTCTGACCTTTTTTGAAGGTTTCGCCTGTAACTTAGTCACATAGGTGAACGCCATCAGAATTGCTTTTCAACCTTATTCTTATATCCCATAAGGCTCTGAGTGGCTTGTGGACTTTGCTTAGCCCCTGGGCTTTCAGCAGCTTGCTAAGCCTCTGGCTAATAAGTACAAAGGCTATCCAGGTACATAGAATAGAAGTGTAACCAGTCAAAAGAGTCTGTTAGCAGCAACCAGCGACGTTCAATCTATTTCAACAAACCAGTCTGGACTTTTTGAGGCAGTGGTTACGAAGCCATGTTTATTATAGGGTCTTTAAAACTCGAGTGCTCTTTATGATTCCCATTCTTGCTGTACTATAAGCTGTATTCTCCAGTATAGACAGCATATAAGCACTGAAGCTAAACCATATTAGCACATTTTCTGTGACTTAGCTGAATGACTAGCACAAATGAAGGACATTACCATGACCTAACTGGAAATTTCAACCATGAGCTTGAACTACAGCTGGCCCCTTTAAACAAATAATGCAGATAAAGTCAATGGGAACTAACGGCTTGCTAGTTTCACTCCTTAACAAGATAAAAACACACATATATATTACTGTGCCTAGAAGTCAACCTGTAATTGTGCAGATTTATAGAGGCATATATCATAGTCTGTTCTGTTCTATTTAATTCTAGTCTATTTAGTGTTTTAGTACTGATGAGACTTCTGCAGTAGGGGTTAACCCTAACACACTTATGATATGAGCGACATCTTTATTGGTCATACATGATTTACCCTCTCGAAACTGTGAATAACAGTCAGTTACAGGACTCGCTGACTACTGTGTCTGTAGGCTGACTGATATAAAGCAAGTCTTGTTTATAAGTAATTTTTGTGAGCAGTCATGAAGATTTGATATACGCTGAGCTCAGAGTTCAAAAGAAAACCCCCTAACTGTCCAAAAAGGAACTCCCATCTTGATAGGGACGTTTTTCTTTGATTCTTACTAGTCAGATGTGGGGAATTCACAGTTCACTCGAACTAAGCATTAGACTCATGTAATCACTGTTTAAGTGATAAGTAATCAGTTGGTTGCCCAGGATGACGCAGAACACTTTATCCAGAAGCAGTGAGTGCATCTGCCAGTATTCTGACCCATTGTGCTACCTTGTTGAAATGTGCAGCACATTTGTACAGGTTGTTTTTCTGTAAATAAAAGCCAGGATAGCTTAAATCCTCTTATGAAAAATAGACCCTACATTAAACTACAAGGCTGAAATCAGCTTCTTATTCGCCAGCTTCTTGCTCGTCTTTTGACGTTCCACCTTAAATGGCACAGCGACTATTATAACGATGCCTCAATTGCCAGAATGTAACCGCAGCAGTTTAGCAGCGGTAAATCGTGTTATCAGGGGTGTGTGTAGGGGCTGGTAGTGATATGAACCTGTCCACACAAACAAAGCTGGATGTCACTGAGAATTATTAAAGGTCTGTGTTTGGTATGTACGGTAGGCTGATTGGATTGTATGAGGTTATTAGTTACAAAAGCTGTGATTTGATTTTTACTCCATCATTAGAGGAGAAAAACATGACAGCAGCCTTTCTCAGACTGTTTCTAAAAATTTCCTGCAGTATTGATAGATATAAAGTGTCATGCTTCCGGTTTTCCCCTCTACTGCTGATCTCCCATACTGCATCTCCCAGAACCCACCACATGATGACATCAGTGTCACGTGTCTGCAATCCTCCAATCATGTCCCGCTTTCCTGTTCTTTTTTCCTGTCGCCCTCAGTTCGAATCTGTTCGTCATTTCATCTGTCTGCCTAAATACCCGTGGTTTCCTTAGTTACTCTGGTTGCATACAGAGCGTTTTTGGTTCTCATCCGTCGCCCTGTTTGCTATTTCTGGCGTTTTATTTATATTTTTTGGTTTGTTTGCTGGTTGTTTTTGTTTTTTTGGCTCCTGCCTGTTAATCCTTACATAAAGGAAGTGTATCCTTGTGGTTTAAACTAATATTTGATCAGATCTGGTATTTGGTTCCATTTGGTTCCAGCTGGTATTTGGTTCACAGCTAATCAATTCAAAAGTAATAATGGATGAGCTAATCAGTTATGAACCACCTGTTCATTCACATACTGTATGCACTGCACAATTTGCTGTGGTCACTTTTACACACACTGACTTTTGTTCAGCTTTTGGGAGATTCGAGGACTTTTCACTCACTGATCTCTCCTCTACTCCCTAAACACACCACAGCAGTTGTTACACACACAGTGTTTGGAATGGGGCAGGGCATGTCCAGTTATTGAGCACATAAGACAGTTTATTTCATCAGCTAGACATGGGCCTCATTTTATTAACCTTTAATGTAATGCAAACGATGATGAAAATAACTGTGAGGAAACAGGAACGCCCAGTTGACCTACCACTGAAACAATATGAAGGATGTGACATCAACGATGTGACAAGGTCTCTGTTAACCTTTCAAGGGTCTACATTTTTGACTAAAGACAACTCTGCAGCCCTGCTTCTGTATTATTTGACTAAATTATTCATTCATCTTCTAAGCCACTCATCCTTCTGGGTTGGGGGAGCGGGGTTCTATCCCAGCACTTATTGGGCAGAAGACTAGAAACACCCTGGACAGGTCGCCAGTCCACTGCAGTTGACTAATTTAAATTCATGTAATAAACTAAAAGTAGATATTGCTGCTGAAGTGGTGCATGTTTTAAAAGGGCTGTGTGAGGTCTGCCAGTAACAGCTCTGAAGTGTAAAAACCAGCCCTGAAGTGTAAACTACAGACCACATGCGTTCTCGTGCTGATTATAGTCTGATTAACACAATACAACAACTTTTAACTTCAAATCTAATTGCTAATATCAACAACCACAGAGCTGAAACTGAGCAGCTACTGGAACTAGACTAAAGCTTGGAACGATAGCATGCAGGTTTAGCCAGTAACATTAACAAGAGTTCTGGAGTTTGCATTATGTGCTTGCATAATCTATTAAATACGCCCATAAACTCGCACATTTTTATCACGTTAAACCTCAACATCTCAATAAGTCAGAGTTACTCTGGTACCATGGGAAGTGTAGCAGCTTGTACAGGAAAAAATAGAGTGGGCTGTGAAGAAAAACATTGTGGACCAGTCCCTAGGCATTGTGTATTTTTCGTCACTGTTTCATTTTGAATTCTGTTAAACCCCTCAGAGGAGCATAATGCTTTAAATAGCGTAAGCAACTCATAATGTTTAAGCAACTTAGAATAAATACTGTAATTTTCCCCCATATGATTGGAGGGGCCTGTGAGGGCTCCGTCTCTGAGTTGCCTAACTACCACATTTTTACAATGCCATGTTTAAACATTAAATTTCATAAAAGCAGATAAGAGAAAAAAAAACTACAGAATGTCTAATCCTCCTGGCGCCACACTATGAGTGTTTCTAAGCTGCTTTGAAACTCTCGCCCACAGCAGGGTGAGTCTGTTAAACAAGCGTTAAACAGGGTCAGCTTTTTTGGGTTTTTCTGCTGAAACAACTTAACCAATGTTACATTAGCTGACTGTATTTTTTGTTTCCTGTAATTTGTATCAGGTTCCAGTTAGGTTGGGATGCATGCAGGTGAAGCTTATAGGTTTTATTAGAGACAGGAAATCTAAAACCGTGATAAGACCATGTAAAAGTTCAGAAACCAGGATAGCTTTGCCATGCAGGAAAAACCTACAGTTGTAGTCAGGAGATCAAATCAGAGACCAAGAAAACAGGAAAGCAGACAAATGTGCACAGGGCAAATATCGGGGTAGAAATTAAGCAAGTAAAGATCAAAATCAGAAAGAGACAAAACAATAAGACAATGCTTGGCTCGCACACAGAGACCTGAGACGTTGCCTTACACTTTACCCAAACCCCACAGTGCATATAGGTCTTAGAACAGGTGTAAATAATCAAAGATCAGATGAGGAGAATGAGAAGGCATGTGATCACCCAAGGTATTCTGGGAAAATTCAGTTGTCATAAGTAAGGGCCAGGGCATGTACTCAAGGTTCGGAATGTTAGTGTTAGTAATATCTCAGTGTGTTAAATTGTCAATGCCAGAAACTCTCGAAACTGCAACCCACATAATGTGTATTTTGGTGCCATATAAGTGTATAAATGCACTAGTATAGATACAGTAGGACATTATATTTGCACAAGCTTTTATTTGTTCGCTAAAATGGTGGTGTGGGGAAACAGTGCTACTGCTGAGTTCCTCTGTTATATTCTAAAAAAAAAAGAAGAGAGAACTCATAACTGCTGTTTTAAAAGAGCTGCACTAATATCGACAACTACGGAGCCTAAACCGAGCAGCTACTGGAACTAGACTAGACATAAAAGAGCTGCACTGGCTGCCTGAGTCATCTAGACTAGATTAGACGTTCTTTATCTTGTCTTTAATGTTTCTAAAGTACTGCTACTTTCCTTACTGCTGATGTCACAGACCGCCTGTCCAGTCAACGACCTGCAGATACCAGATAAAATCCTACTCACTAGTGTCATAACCACTTGAAAGGTTTAATCTGCAGCCATTTCTGCTCAGTCTTTTAGTTTTGTAGGACTTTGATGTAGACCTCACTAACAGTGATGTTCACCCCCCAGTCTGTACAGTCCATGTATTAAAGCTTATCAACAAAAACAACAAAAAAACAATATTCACCTATTCAGCCTACAGCAGTTTAGCTCCACCCATTCACGCTGAAGTTATAAGGACTGTTTCAGCCTCCACTGTTTTTTGAATGTGGTGCAATATAGAGCAGCCAATCAGAACAGAGATCATTTACATATATCCGCTGTTAAAAGCACAGTAATAAAAACATCCTGTTTAATTTTAACGGATAAAGATAAGTTGGAAATGGATCGAATAAACATTAAGACCGCTTGTGATTCCACACAATTTATATTAATAATATTTGTGTTCTCATAACTAGATTACATCAGCATGCTGAGGTCAGCTGAGTTTCTAGATAGGGGCTAAGCTTAGCAAGTCAAACAGGAAAATGCAGCATACCTAAATATATACGTGACATATGTGACATATTTCTGTATGTGACAGAAATGGCCTTCTGGGTAAAAGAGATGAGAATGTGCGATAGTATCACACTGGTCTATTTTTAAAACTCTGGAGTCTGGTGCCTCCCAAGCATGGCTGTACAAGAGGAGGTTGCTATATTTAATTTATGGTTAGGAATGAGGAGAAGAGTCGAAGTTTTTTTGTCAGTAAATCAATGTAGAATTGTGCAGTATAATGAAACACTGCCAGGCTCCTTCCCCAGTGGGTGGTTTGTGCAAGACATGTGGCTGAAGGTGCCCTCTCTCTGTCCTGCTGGTTCTTGTATGCCTTTTTTACTGTGTTCAACCAAAAAACATTTTTAGTAGCATCTAAATCTTCCTCTAACTTTTCCTCTGCACACTGCTGTGTAAAGCGATTACTGTATATCCTAGGTTTATATAGCTGTTATGATTGTTAATAAACATTCTGCATTGTATCTGAGGTCCGTCAGTGTATTCTTCTGGTCTCTGACTGGTTATTTCTTCTCACGCTCACTCTATAACCCCATCGTTATTCTGGGGGCTTAATGCTGTTTAAAATGGGTTCTCATTCCTGGTGTTCCGTCTTTGGAACGTTCCATCTCTGCCCTTGCATAATCACCTCTTAACATCTGTGCCTTTTTTACTGTACATTTAAATTATTTAGTATTTATATAAAACCGGCCTGGTGCAGCCATTAAGCACAACAGCTTTGATCTAAATGCGCCCACCGTATTGACACGTAACCTCTTATTCTTGTCGTCTTGTTTTACTCTCACTGTAGCAGCCTGCTGTTTTTAATATTTCAGTTCTTCATAAAAACTTAAATGTAAGTTAGTAAGAATTAGTAAGTCAGATCTTGAACATTAACAATAAGTGAAAGAAAGGACCTGAAGTAAAACATGCTGGTACTTTCCTTTCACCTGTTGCTCTGTGTATCGGCTGGTATCAGTTTTACTTTCTAATTTCACACTGAATTAATAATATACTAGAAGCTGTTACTGTCTAAACTCTCTTAAGCATTGCAGTTAAACATCAAGGGTTTCTGGGTAATGAGGCAAAAGCCTCATTAAGTTCTAATGTCAATGGTAATGAAACCAGACTTTTTTGCAAGCAGTTTTGGGTCATATACAGTATGTTGGTTCATTCATAATAGAATTTTTGTCCAGTGTAAGCAGTAGCTGCTGTGTTCAGATGATGCAGAACAGTCAATCGGACAAAAATGGAAATACATGTTTTTCACTGGACAGCCATAATATGTATATTCATTTTATTTTTAAAATTATTAATTTTCTTCTTCAAAAGTTGATGTGTGTTGTTCTTTATCAGTGAATATCAGACTTGGGGTGAGTAGGCCTTTTTGATCCCTCCTGGCACAGGGTATGCTTCGAGCACTGACTATAATATAACTAACTGTCCCTGATAGTTGGAGGTCTATTGACATGACCCATAAAAATACCCAGAATTCCCAGCACATATGGTACTAAACCACAACAAGTGTCTTACAGGACGTTGCTTATGAGGCGAAGGAGGTAATAAATAGATTTAATAATATAAAACAAAGTGCTATTACAGACTTGATGAATATTCGAATCCTTTTGAAGCCACATTTAATTAGGTTATGCTAAACTTTGCATCACTTACAGTTAAATGGGCAGATCCTATTAGACTTTTAGATGTGTCAGGTTATGTGCAGCTGTTATACAAGAATTTATTAAAACATTTCACAGACCTCCTGTATCCAGTATCCACTATCAGACACTCCTTATCACAGCTGCCCTCATCATGCCCACCATGATCCAGAGCAACTGACCAGGGGATTTCTGAGGCAGTACATATCTTAACAGAGAAGTGGTGGTGATAAAGAGCATGGCAGGTGTGAGGGGTGGGGTGTTTGCAAGTGTTGTACATGATCTTTTCTTTTTTTTTTTATGTGAGTTACTTTCTGTCTCCTCTACTCCTTATTTTAAACGGCAACAGTGACCAATCATATGGCTAGGAAAGGTCTACTTTACTAAGGTGTTTCCTGACTAAATATAGAGATGCTGTTATGACTGGGTGTGAGCAACATGACTATGGCACAGAGTGGTTCTTGCTCTAAGGCTCCGTCCTGTAAGCCAGACAGCCGACACTGACAATTAAAGACTCTATATTATAGTGGACACGCAGCAGAGCAGTTTTTATGGCATGTCAGTGGAAAATGAAAACAAGAAGTGAAATGGAGTGAGTACAGGAATGTCTGCAACTCACATGCTCTCCTCCTGACATGAGTTTTAATTTTTATTAACTAGCCGCAGGGCAAGTACCCCTCATGGACATTGATCAGACTGGGTTTGTTTAGGGTGGCCACACATCTGGTTTTAGTCCAGTTTTTCAACTCCCAGTTCTCTGTTGGGCGCAGTACCTGGGCGGACGCCTGTTAGTTCTCTTTTTCGGGATGAGCTATTTAAAATGTTCACCTGCGCAGATTATTGTGTGCAGATGGCCCATGTCTGTGTCAATAGGCATGTCTTATTTTATTGGTTTAAAAAGGTCATGTGACATTGTGACTCACCTACCGCCTAACTGCAGGTCAGCTCTCCAAGCTAAAAAAGTGGCCACCCTAGTCAAGATGGATTGAACACTCCAGGGATTAAGATAATGATGCCTACAGCTCTCCTGACTCATCAGTTCATCAGCACAGAACAACATTTACAGCACAAGTCGTATTAAAGCTGAACACATGTACAAGCAGTTCTCTTTTCTGATCATAGTATAAATATATCTGTACGTTTGCTAAATATACTTCATGTAAGGTTGCATGTAAGAAGGTTGCTTCTTTAGTGTAGTGCAAGAGCTAGGAGGCTAACGGAAGCTTATAGCGACCATCGCCATGAACACTACATGCCTGATCACTCACTCTCCATAAACCATACATAGTTTGTATACCACCTAATGTGCTTTCTGGTGTTAAGTGTTTTCCGAAACCTACAAAACTACACTGCAAGCTAAAACTAAGATGCTGGGTGCAAACGGAGAAGCAGGTGTGCAGCTTGTTTTCTCTACTTTTCACCCTCTCACTCAGCAGAAACATCACACTGAGACAGATTGTTGTCGATTTGCTGTCTCTCTGCCGTCCTTACACAAACAGACTCAGCAATGGTAATGATCAGTAATGTCTTATCTGAATTTGCTGACTACTGAGCAAGTCAGCGTTTGTGCTTCCTTCTCGCTGAAGATGTAAATGCAGTACTGTTGACGATAAACTGGGAAACGCAAATTTGATGTGATTAGCAAAATTAACAAATAAGAACAGTATAGAGAAAAGCAGGAACTGTAAGCAAGAAGCCACTAGTGCATGAACCATGCTTAACAAATAACTAGTGTACACGTGGCAAACGAGACCACACCTGATTATTCAAACCTCTAGAGACATGATTAAAGTTTCACCCGCCTTATGTTACGAAGTCCCAGATGAGTTCCAAGATGGAGACCAGACGAATATTATACACAACAAGGTCTTTCCGAAACAACCGTTTCAGGAGGCTCTCAGCAGGGCTGCAGACGATGAGCTGTCTTCGTCTTCATTACAAAGAATGCTTCATGCTAGTTACATCCGGCTGCGTACTGAAGTGACTGAATTGTAAGACGGAAGCTTTACCAGTTTTCCGCACACAACAACTTCTGGGAGTAGAAGCCCTGCTGTTGAGTAGCTGATGTTCTATTATACAGTAAACAACACTAGACTGACTTTCATCAAGGTCATTTTAGGCTGCCGGGTTAGCAGGCTAATAGCGTGGCTGTAGTCCAGTGATATTCAGATGAAACTGTTCTGTGTCCAGACAAGAAATAAAAAGTCTTTGGTGACTGAAACATGCTTAATAGTGTGCAATACCTCCATAAGCACTTACTGGACAAGTTTTTGGAATCCAGGAATGGTGGAGTTATGTTCCTGGGTAAAATGCTAAGCAAAAGGTAAAGCCTAATTAAACCCCCCCCAAGGACATCACAGAGGGGACGTCTCCGGGGAGCTTGTGAATAGCATTTCTAGAGAATACCTGGGCTTCTGTTTGGGTCTCCAAGCTTGGCTTGTTCATGATATCTCTGATTGCGTCCATCCGTGTTGTTCCTGGTCATCCTCGTATCCTCTTTTACTTTCCGCTGTTCCAAGCATAACTCTCAATTCTTATGAACTGAGGTCATATGTCCAAAATTAGAGCTTATTTTAAAATTATCTGAGCTTTGAGTCAGAGTAGAGGTCCAGATCCAGAATCCATTTGTTTTCTCTGCCATCCAGAGTACGCAAATGCATCACCAGTGCCAGCGCAAGTTCAGAAACTGTTTTATAGTCCAGCTTTCACTTCTATAAGTAAAACCACAGAAAAGACGACTTGGGCAGTTTTGACATTTTCTTTTAAGCTCCTTTATATGTGATCTGACTTGTTTCTTAACATCGGATTGCTTCATTGTTAGTCATTTGTCCAAAAAGCTGCCCATCATTTTGCCATCAACAGTAAAGTATGTGCTTTTTGCTGTTTAAAAAATCTTTGTTTCTTTGTAGTTTTGTGTTATTTATTTATTTTTGCTTCTTTTGCTCTATTTTTTGCCCCACTGCATATAAAATAGGCTTTGAGACCTCTCATGGACAGCTGTACTTGCACATTTGGTAAATGTGCTGAATTTAATCCCCCTTCACATGCACAAGATGTTACAGGGTTTATGAAGCTCACATAATGAGAGTCACATAATGCTATACCAAGCTTTCGGGCCTGGCGACAGTGGCACCATTCTCACTCTTTTCAGTCAGTCTGCCCTCAGACTGCTTTTAATGTAGAATTGTTACATCATGTCACTTTAACTTACCTTTAATGGCCTTAAGATCCTCCTGGTCTTCCACTGTCATGTGAGCTCCGTTTGAACTCTGGAATGAGTTGATGGAATGAGTAATGTTCTAGAACCAACCATCAAACATCAGTACCTGACAGTAATGCTCTTAAAAAAAAAGGGTGTACAATTTATATATGACATGTCTTGTAAACACACAACTTTGAATCTGTTTAATCCAGCCTGGCATCATTGGAAATGCCCCTCATGCCCCACGAAATTGTACATGGCAAGTGGCAAAAAAGTTTTAAAGACGAGATCTATTAACACAAGTAGACCACTGATGAGTTGCTGTAAACTCCTGAATATGTTAATTTATTTTTTTTACTATTATTATTATTATCATTATTATTATTATTATCTTACAGTTTTTTTATTTCTTACTTTATTTTTGCTGCATAGGTTTGCCTCCTTCCTCACCCTGGCTGTTTTATTTCTGGAGTCAGGCGTGTGTAATCTAGCTAACCATACAAGGCTATAATCAGCTCATGGGCAGCACTGAGGCAGTAAAGCAAGAGAGCGCCACATTATCTTATGGAAAGTAGGCAAAAGATAATGCTGTGCATGTTAACAGTTAGATAAATATGTGTGCAAAAGTGATCTTAATAGCAGTCGTGTAACTCTCTCTTAGTGGCTAAGAAAAAAGCTTTCAGAGAGTGAAACCCATATACTATTATTAATTAGTCATTTTAAATTCTGACATTTTGGCAATTTGTATTAGGGAGACAGTACTGTGGAACAGCTTGTGGTTTGAAGGATAGTTTGGCAAAAATCAGCTTAACGTTATTTATAATTAAGCCCAGAAGCAGGTGATCAGCCAAAACATGTTTGATATTTGGCATCTGTCTCTAGTTTAAAATAGATACTTGGCTAACACTGCTGAACATTGCTGGTTTTAGATTGCCACCAAACTCATATCTGTAATGACTAAAGACGATAAGTTAATTCCTGAATGCACAGATGCACTGTATGCCAGATGAGAAACTTTTGTTCTTAGAAGACCAAAATGTCAGATTATGATTGACAGCCATGATTTTGTTACAGGTCAAATCGATTCTCTGTGTGAAGGAATCTCTTTGCTCGTTTTGTTCTCTTCTCATCGCAAATCCCCACTTACTGTACAAAATATATACATACGTAGAGTTAACCTCAATGGACAAGTTTTAAGGTTGTAGTAACTTCAGGCTCCTGCAGATGGCACTGGATGATCAGTACCAGCAGGGTGTGAGACAGGAATTACAGCCTGTGAAGAGATGGTACAGTGCAGTGAATGTCTTGTTCCAAATGTGGAAAATGGCTCCGAAGCAGATGTTAATGTTTGGCTAAGAAGAGTGACTGCATTTGGGCGTGGCCAAAGACCATAGGCATATTGTAGGAAGTAGCTGAATCTATAGGTAAATGGAAGCGTACGGTCATACGTGTCTACCAGCAGTGGCGTAAATCCCAGTCTACAGGAAATTCTCCTCAGAATTGTGCCAGGTATCCACCAAATCTGGCCCAGCTGCACAAATGTCTGATGAAAGAGTGTCTGAACATTGATGTGGCCTACATCCAGAAACATGATAATCACAGCTGTTAACCGTGCTTGTGGAGGTATTACATGCTATTAGATATGTTTCAGTCACAGTCACATCATGAATTCGAACTTTTGAAGTTAACAATCTGTATTTTGTGTACTAATCAATTACAATGACTTCATGGTACATCCATTGCATATGCACCAGAGACAAAACTACAGAAGAGACTAACTCGCTAACTGCTTTACACTGGACTCAACAGGTAAAAGCTTCAGTGTTCTAAGTGGCGCTATTTAATCTTTTATAACAGTCACCATAGAAAAACATTCTGTATTTTAGAAGAGCGTATATGCAGAAGGCCAATATCTGCAGATAGACAATCACAAGTTGGAACATAAACAGAGAGGCGTTCTGTCATGTATGGGGTTGCTAGATCATTTAGAGCTTTATGAACCAGCAGCAGAGCATTAAAATTAATTTTAATAGATATAGGCAGCCAGTGCAGCTCTTTTAGAACATGGATGATATGAGCCATCTTGTTTTTGTTGATATGAACCGTGCTGTTGCTTTCTGTAGAAATTCTAAGGAATAGACTGTGTTCTAAGGAACCTGAGTAGCCACAGCATTGCTCAAGTATTGTTCAAGAAGCAACTTCTAGAAAACTAGGTCTTTGTTATGAAGTCTTAGCCTTGCTAAAAAACAACAGTAGCAATCAAGAGAACAGCAGAACAGGGCCATATGCAGATAATAAGGTAGTCTTAGTTTAGGTTTAAATGTTTGAATATGTCTATCTGTGCCACTTTACTAAATACCTTAAAAATACGTACTTACGTAGATGTTTACATTTACCGCATTTAACAGACTCTTTTATTCAGAGCAACTTGCACAACTGCTTAGCGTTCAGTCAGAGAATGTATCTTAGCTAGTACAAATAGCTTTAGCTCCTCTTGAGCTCTTTGAAGACTGCGAGAGAGTCTGCTGTATGGACAGCCAGTGGAAATTCATTCCACCATCTTGGTGCCAGCACAGAGAAGAGTCTGGGCGCTTGTCACCCATGCATCTTGAGACATGGCGGGTCAAGCCAAGTTGTACTTAAAGGTTCAAAGGGCTTGAAATACAGATTGACTCTTGACCATTGCCATAAAATAAGTAGGGGCTGGTCAATTCTTGGATTTGTAGGAAATTGGCATTTTAAAACTGATTCGGGCAGCTACAGGAAGCCAGTAAATGGAGCGCAGCAATGGAGTGACACAAGTAACCCTGGGAAAACTGAAGACAAACTGAAATGCTGCATTCTGGATCAGTTGCAATGGCTTGGGCCCACAAAGGAAGACCAGCCAGGAACCAGTTGTAGTAGTCAAGTCTTGAAATGACAAGTGACTGGACTAGCATCTGGGTGGCCTCTTAAGAGAGGAAGGGTCAAATCCGCTGGATGTTGTAGAAGAGAAAGCTGCATTAACTATAACTGGTCATACAGAATCACACCAGGACTTCTTACATCTTCAGTCGGGTTTCAGTTCGAGTTCTCAAATGAGATGGCAAGATCATGGTGAGGACCTGAAATGCCAGGAATAAACAGTAGCTCGGTCTTGCTGGGTGGTGAGCTGTAATTTAAGATTTAAATCCCCTTATTAGTCCCACAGTGCGGAAATTTAGTCTCTGCATTTAACCCATCCGTGAACTGAAACACCCACATACCGTTGGTCAAGTCACACTCACTAGACTGGAAACACAATGTCCACACTAGGGGCGAGCAGTGAGCACACTTACCCGGAGCTGGTGGGCAGCCCTATCCACGGGCTTCTTACACCTTCAATTGGGGGTTAGCCTTGCTCAAGGGCACCTCAGTCATTACCGTCAGTTCAGGGAATTGAACCGGCGACCCTCCGGTCACAAGGCTGGTTCCCTAACCTCCAGCCCACGACTGCCCCATGAGGAGATGTCATTCAGACATGCTGAGATGTGACTGCAGGCTTGTGTGTCAGATGGAAAGCATAAATGGAGCGTCCTCAACATAAGAGTGGTAGCAAAGGCCATGAGAAGTAATTACTTCCCCAGGAACATGCGTATAGAGTGATAGGTCAGTCTTTGCTATGTATATACAGAGTTGATAAAGACTAGTAACCTTTAGCAGTGTTAGCCTACATCTCCCACTGTGAACTAGAGAAACAGATGTCTGATAACACACGTCTTGGTTGACTGACTGTATTCAGGGTAAATGATGAACCATGTTTTCATATTAGATTAGATTGTATTCTGTTTGCTTGAACACACAGCTTTGCTCTGTAACTCCTATATACTATCCAAACCTCTTGATATGCGCTCCATATGATTTCATTTTACTTTAGTTTGGTTGTTTGCCTTAATAGCTAACTGGACTCAGTTAAAGATGAGAAATTAAATTAAATGCACCAAGCTGGACTATAAAGATATCAGAGCTAAATAAATTTCCCTCCTATTGTTTCTGCTGAGTGCAATTGAATGACAGAAGCCTCTGAAACAAAAGGAAAAGAATTGAATGGGGGGTTTTTAGTTTGTGCTTGCATTTTCATCTATCCACAGTTGGTGTCTGGCACCTCTCCAGAGCACACAGACTGTTGATAAACTGTGGGGCGACAGTTAAACCGCCACTCCCCCCCACACGCCTTCTGGGCAGATGTTTCCTACTGTTGTAAAACCTTTTGATAAGGTTTTGATAAGTGTATAATGAACTCTGAGAGATTTTAACCTGGTATATTGTAATATGGTTTACCTGTAAATTGTCTTAAATGAACCCATAGTTATTTAAAAGGAGCCCATTTTATGGTAATTTACCCGTCACATTCATACTCCAAACAATAGAGTCTCAATACATCACCGGAAAGTTGTGGTGTCCATCACATCTTAAGAAACACAGTCTCTCCTCATCAGTGTCGCCATTAACAGTGGTTTACTTATCAGTCTAGAAGAAACATTCTGAGTTCAGCATCAAACTTTATCCCTTTACTCTCCAAGAGCATCTCCAGTGTTGGAAAGCAGCCCCAGTGCTCTTTATTCCACTGAACTGCTGCTGAATGTGGTTTCTAGCTGAGAGTGGATGTACTCCATCTTTCATTGGTTATCTGTTCTTTAATGATGTATCCAGGAGCAGCATCTTCAATATGATTGACAAGAGGCTAGAATACACCACTGAGGCAGCAGCGTGACTTCTCTACATCCTCTAATGTTGGACTTCAGGTAAAAAGGGGTATTACAAGACTGGACAGGCAGGGGCTAGCTGGTTAGCATGCTAACTACACTAAAGTAGATATCGCTACAATTGGTATACACACACACACACACAAAACTTCTTTACATTCTGTATTCTGGAACTTTTCAAACTCACAAGCCTACACGTCCACATTTAGAGCAAGTAGCTGATGATTGTATTGTGTTTTGAAGGATAAACGTTTTTTTGTTAATATTTTTGAGTGTTTAGCATTTAGCAATTAGCAATATGTTCATAATATGTTCACCTACTCCAAAATACACAGATATTACTTAAAACACATGTAAAATATTACATTTACATTTTGTAGGTACCATATCACTCTTCAAATGTCCTAACTAAGGTACGGATGCAGCAGTAAACTGTGTTAGTAAGATGTTTCATTTGTTGGTCAAATCACGACTAAACATCTGTCTTCATAAAGCCGGGATGTGGCAGAGACGGTCCCCTCCATGGTGTTAACTGCTAAGTTAATTATTGCTTAGGCAGTTAACTAGACATTGGATACATTAGTTTATTAGACACTGGTATTCACCAGTGTTCACTACAGTTCAGTGTTGGTCAGCACACCCAGTAAATATTCAGAAACATGACTTGTTTAAGATTCTCTCATATAGCCTAGTCTTTATATCTGCAGGTGAATAAAGGATGCAGGACAGCAAGCAGGGTGTGGTGTGTGGATCATTTGTAGCCTATCATTTCAGGGAAGCAGATCCGGTAATGGTATCTTACGGGAGGTAATTACGTTACTCCCGCAACAGTGCATCCGTCCATGTAATTAAGTTTGGTTTTTGATGTCTGTGTGGGGCGCTTGAAACAAAAACCTCGGCGTGTAGAATTTCTAACAGAAACTTGCTCTGACCTGAAGTCCCCACTGTTCTAATTCTGTCGTTACAACCTGTTTATAAAGGAACAACAGAAAAGAGGTAGAGAAACCGTTACAGGTTTGGCTTTGGGTTTGGCTTTTTGGATCCTTCAGCTTCCCTCAACGTTGTGTGACAGGAACTTAACCTTGTGATAAGCACAATGTCATTCAGTAGACAATAACCGCATTCAGCGTCTGCTCGGAATGCCCCTCTATTAATCTGCTGTCTTCAGTGTGCCTGTCCTATCCCAATGAAAAGGTGTGGCTGGGAAAAAAAAAAACATTGATATTCAAAACGCAATGCAAATATTCAACTGAACTGGCTACACCTGTCGCCCAGTATGAGAGGTGTGTGGATGTTTGGTTTTTCGGTTAGGCTTCAATGAACAGAAATGAATACAGTGCAGAACACTGTTGCAGTGTTTTTCATAAGACCCGGCTTTTATTTGAAACTTGTCTGCTCAAGTCTTGAGCCCCGCCCCATCTTGCATCAGCCTGTGCTAAAAGACTGAACCGTTGGCTGAATAAACAGTGTCGGTAAACTGCACTGGGTCTATACACCTCTGAATAATTGCATTGGTTACTTTGAGCCGTGATGAGAATTGCTCGCCACTTCCAGTAAATATATATTAAAAATTAATGAACTGGTGATACAAGAAGAGACATTACCTCATCGGACAAAAACCCGCCTTGTGTGTTTAATTTGGGAGTTACTTCAGGGTCTTGTAGATGGACTTACACAAGGGTGATATGGCTATAAATACCAGTGGAGTGTGCGACAGGGTTCATTGTGCCACCCCAGAAATGGTTACAGGATCCACAGACTCTCTGAACTCCATTTCCCAGAACCCCTCCGATCACATACCACGGTCACGCTGGGACAACGGGACAACGCTGACCTCTAATGGCTTCCCCGAGTTTCTAAATACAAATAAATATTATAACGTAAAGTCATATGAAATAACGAATACATTTAACTTTAAGATTGCAGGTTTATGTTTAATTACTTCAACATTATACATTAATTGAATACAGTTGTTGCCAATACCCTCATTTTATCCCTTTAAATTAATCCAGACCAGTGTTTTAATTACTATAATATTACATTAATATGAGTTGCTCTAAAGTTAGATTGATTATGATGATTATTAGTATTATATTTGTATTACTTGTAGTAGGAAGTTAAAAGTATGTCCATCCTTTAATAAAGTGAATGTAATAAGTTATAAGGGATGTCACATAGACAGAGATACCTACATATGCAGTGATGCTTGTTTGATCTAAAAGCTTAAACTGATTAAAAGTACAGGTTAAAAAGTGAAATATTAATTATTTACCAGTTTTAACAGACATTAACAGTGAGTCTGAGTAACTATTTAACAGAGTCGTCTGATGGGCTAAACCAGAGCTGTTATAAATGAGGAGATGGCTCACTGGTTTAAATGTAAATGGGCATGTGACACCGAGCATTGTAATTTTTTAAATCACCCTGCTGATGTTCTGAAACGTTGACGTTTTATAGTGACTGGTCCAATCTACTGTCCTGATTATACACAGAGTGTGTGTGTTGAAGTCACTGGGAGCTGCCTCATCATCAGACAGCACATAGGACATTGCAACTCCAAACTATGAACATTATGAAGGAAAAGGGCAATGTGACCGGCAGGATCCATGGTGAACCTAGAAGGGGGAGAAACACAGCGAAAGTAAACCTGCTCAGGAATTGGGAACAAACAACAGTTAGTTTACTAATACCTACCGGTAGACCTATGAGATCTGGCCTTGTGAATATATGTGTTGTTGTTGTTGTATGTACATAATTGCTTTGTTTACTATTGTTCATGTCACTGTTTGAAAACCACCTTAAAACCACCTTGGATCATCAGAATCTGCAGCAGGTTTAATGTGTCACATCACAAACTTACTCAAAGTTTCATCTGTACAAAATTTTATTTATATTTATTTTGGAGCATGTACATTAAACCAAATGAAATAGCTATTGTGCCTTTGTTGAGCTGGTCACTGGAAGTTTGCTGAAGGAATGGAGTTCCTAAAATAAAACATGCCTTATAAAATAGACAGTGTGTATTTGTTTTCCAATGCACCGCTGCTGCTGAGGGAGAGTCAGACCAGCCCTGAAGCAGGGTTATTATCATTAACGAAAACGAATGAATAAACGAAAACTTAAAATGGGGGGGGGGGGACGGGGACATTTTCGTTAACTGAAATAAATAAAAACGTTAATTAAAAGAAGAAACGATAACTAACTGGAACCAGGGTTATTATCGTTAACGAATGAAACAACGAAAACTGAAATTGAAAAAAAAAAACATTTCGTTAACTGAAATAAATAAAAACGGTAATTAAAAGAAAAAAACGAAAACTATTTGGAACTGTATTATATGTTTACAAAATTAACTAAAACGAACTGAAATTACAGATAGAATACCCTTCGTTTTCGTGTCAGATTATTTATAAGCCTTGTGGACTGACATGAAATCGATTTTTTTCCCCGGAGCAGTTTTACGTTAGCTGCGGCACCGTACGGCACCTCATGGCTCGTGACGTCACTTCTTGTTTACATTCTGCTTCTGCTCACCACGCTAGCCTGCAAAATAACAACAGCAAAAGCTGGGTGCTGTATGTGATTTCTTAACGTCCGTTTGAGAAGATCGCACAAGAGGGCTACTTGCGAGTACCTCGACAAACTAGTCTCTCTGAGTAGCTCCCCCTAAAGAGAAGCCACATCCCGGCCAGGAAGCACCGGGAAGGAGACAACCATAATGGACTGCTTTCACCGGCGACCGAATAGCTGCTGGTTAGTTAATTCGCAGGAACACCGTAAGCGGGAGGATGCACTGGTAAATATGTTTACTGAGACCGGGATATCCACACGACCATGTGACTCAATTGCCTTCAAACAGTTTAACTTTTCACGCGAACCAAAATTCAACTCACCCCGTGCACACCACGAGTGAATAACCTTACTGGAGCTAAGCTGGAAAAGGCAAAGCACAAACTGAAAGAGATCAGCGAGGACGCTGACCCTCTGTGTAGATGGCTGGAGCAAGAGAGGATTAACAGCATCTTTCATGGGTGTGTCAGCATGTTTTTATCATCCACCCGGAGGCCAGCTTCACCAAGCTTTCTTAACCTACAGCGAAAGGAGCACCCACACACCGGGGAGTCCACTGCTCGCTGCATTGATGAGACAGGCATGGGGTATAGTAGAGGACAGTGTTCACTTGTCCTCAGTATACTGACTATTTTCAGCAGCAGTATTACTATGGAGGACCGGATCTGCCAAAATTAAAAATGAATAAATAAATAAAAGACTAAATAAAATTAACATTTAAATAAAAATAACTAGAATTTGTATATATTGCTTGCTTTGATTTTATTTATACGCTTATTTCCCTTTCTTGCATTTATATAGTCCTCATTTTATTTATTCTTGTACTGTTTATTAATGTTTTATTAATGTCTCCCTTCATTTTATATATATTTTCTGCATATATTATTTAAACATATAATTTAATTATATTTTTTTTTTATTAATTAATTAATTTATTTATTTCTGTTTTTCTTCTTTCATATGATAATGAGGAGGCGTGTTTTTCATGTTCAGGCTTAGCAATCAAGTGCAGAACGACAGGAGTTGATTTCGAGCAGAGCTATGTAGCTTGGCTATGCGTTCGGGTGAAAGACTCCGAGAGGACAAATATCGGGGCGCAGGTCGGTGTCGGATCTGCTCAGAGAGGCAGCTTCCAGGTGTTGCATGATCTGAATTTAGCAGGGAAAGACGATGAACTACCTCCTCCAAATTTGTGAACACTATGGGGTCGATCTCTGTATCAGAAGATGTAGCAAAATGGAACAACTGTCAGCCACAGCCTCCACTCGACAGAGTAAATAATCTGCACTTGCATTTTCAGCAGGGTCAGCTAAGAGTCTCAGGTCTCTTGCTACCTGTTGCCTGTAAGCAGACATTAGTGCACCGTGGTGTTCATAGCTGATGGGGCAAGACAATCGATCTACGGAATCTGCTGTCGATCAACCAATAGGAATGTTAAGACACACTGACGTCATGGATTGACAGCCCCTTTAATACCATAAGGGTAAGGAAAAACAAAAACAAAAACAAAAAAAAAAACAAAAATAAATAAATAAATGAATTTATTAATAAATAATTAGGTAAATACATTAATTTAAAATAAAAATGTTCATTAAGTAACACAAATAACAAAATAAATACACATTACTCATTTATTTAAGTTTTTTTTATTTATTGATATACTTATTTCTATGCTTATTTATTTATGTTTAGATTTACCATCATTATTTCTTTTTTATTTTATTTATTTTATTTTTATTTTTTTAATATTATTTATTTTTATTTTATTTATTTTATTTTTATTTTGGCAGATTCGGTCCTCCATATATTACACACATTATGCACTTAAGGCTGCTATCTTGTGGACAGTTACAGTCTTTGTGGACAGTTTGTTGTTCAACAGTAGTTGAATACATTTTTTAAAATAGTATACTTTGTTTCGTTTTTGTTACACAATACTTACCTTTTTGAATCCTGCACCTGACACATTACCCAAAATATGAAAAAAACTAAAACTAATAAAAACTAAACTAAAAATAAGAATTAAAATAATAACTAATAAAAACTAGCAAACCCACTCTAAAAACGTATTAAAACTAACTGAATTGGAGGAAGAAAGTTTGACAACGAAATAAAACTAAACTAAAATGAAAAATCCCAAACTATTATATCCTTGACTGGAACTGTACTATATGTTTACAAAACTAACTAAAACGTACTGAAATCATAGATAGATGTACCTGTAGTATAGCAGAACTGAATGTGTTCATATTGGATTTGCAGAGTTCAGCCACTAGGGGGCACTGGTACTTGTGTGATTGAATTGTACAGTGGAGTTAGACAGAAAGAAGAAGCCACCTCTACGTGTCTGTCGTTTTCAGCTGATCTTAGAGGAGTTGGGTTTTCTCCTCCACAACTTATGTTGGGTTATAAATAAAAGCCCTGGACTTATATATTTGAGATGTGTGTCTGAATATAGCACAATAGAATACCCTTCGTTTTCGTGTCAGTTTATTTATAAGCCTTGTGGACTGACTGTTTTTTTTCCCCTGGAGCAGTTTTCGTTAGCTGCCGGCCATGTACGGCACCTCATGGCTCGTGACGTCACTTCTTGTTTACAGTGTGCTTCTGCTCACAACGCTAGCCTGCAAAATAACAACAGCAAAAGTTGGGCGCTGTATGGGATTTCTTTAAATATGACTGTGAGAAAGATAAGTTCATTTGAGAAGCTCGCACAAGAGGGCTACTTGCGAGTACCTCGACAAGCTAGCCTCTTTTCATTCCGGTAAAGTTAGTTTCATATTAGCATATTCGGATTTCTTTCTTCAATAGCTTTCGATCGGCTCATGCTAAAGGGCTAAAACTTACAAATTGTTGTTGCTGACATCCAGGACAAGCAGCTACAACTTCTTTTACGTCGGAAATGTTTGCCTTTTGAAAACCACGCAACAGATATGGAAAGGCTGCTGTGGGTGCAGCGAGAGCTAAGGGACCGTCTACAAATTACACGACGCAGTAAACACGCAGGTGAAGATCAACTGGGAAAAGCACCTCGCACTTCATTGTACTAGAGATGAGCTTCCCTTGACTGAATTATTTAAGATACATGGCAGAGTTGTATGCAAAAATTTGGGCGTCAATAGCTTTAAAAAGTAAACAAAATTAACAAAACGGACACAACATTATTTTAACCACTTTTATATTGGTATCTTTAAACCCTGATCTGTAGTCAAAGAGTTTTGTGAATTAATTTCAATAGCTTTTTAACAGTTAGTAATATTACTAGTAATCCTAGTAATATTATTATGAAAAAACTAATACTAGAACTAATAAATACTAAACTAAAAATAAGCATTAAAAATAATAACTAATAAAAACTAGCAAACCCACTCTAAAAACGAATTAAAACTAACTGAATTGGAGGAAGACAAATTGACAACGAAATAAAACGAAACTGTAATGAAAAATCCAAAACTATTATAATCTTGCCCTGAAGGTGAAGGAAGAGGTAGGCCTGCGTGCGCTTGCTAGCTTGGAGGCTAACTGCCATTGAACTTCAGTGGCGATCCCATGTGCATATGTAAACAAAGGTAGCAATGCACAGACGCAGCGTTTAGTAGTAACTGTTAAAACCCCCAAAAACTGTTTGAACTGGTGGCCACATTTTTCTGGTGGTCCAATGAACAGAAAGCCCTTAGTACTTTGTTTGATCGATGATATGTTAGCTTGCCTGATAATGCTAGTTCCTAGCAAGAGGTCTGTTTCAGAGTATGTTAGGGTGCTTTGGGTCGGTGTTACCAGCTCCTTCAATCTGAGCTGTGTAGCTGCTACAAATAAAATTATGTGAAAATGTAGTATCAGGATTATTGTGGCCAAAATGATCATGGTTATCAGTTTTATTACAGTATTTTTAATATATGAAAACATAAAACAAGCAGAATTAAACAAAATGTATGTTTTTAAATGCAGATGTCTAACTTGCACGTATATGACTCATGTTGCTTAAATGAGATGGGAATTTCGGAGTGAGGATGAGACTGATATGATTCATTTTTAAATTTGAGACATAACATGGTTGCATAATCGTCCTAACCACAACCTGCCCCCATCTACTTTTTCACGTCTCTTATTTTTCTCTATATTCATTTAAAATTAGACATTCTATTAGTCATCTTTCTTTTATTATTATTATTATTATATTATTATTAAAACATAAAATGTTTTCAAATTAATTCCAGTTGTTTGAACTGTAGGGTATTTCATATTCCATACCGTTTTTGTGTCCTCACATTCAGTCCAATCAGTGTCTTAACATTTCTACCATAGTACTGTTTAATCGCAGATCAATGAACTGTTTGAGATTAAGGCTGTGGTCTAAGCTGCTGAAATCTGGTAGAAGCAAAAACTATACCGTTGGTTTTGTAAATGGCCTAGTTGAAAGGTTTTGTCCTCACCCTCCAATACTTACTAGAAATATCTGTTATTGAATGTTCTTCTCAGGATTTTGTGTAATTGTAGTGACTAGCTCTGTGTAAAAAGGTCCAAAAGCCTCTAGAGTTGCATAAAAACCATCATTGCCACACATCCTGAAGTAAAACCACTAACTCTCACCATAACGAGCCTGGGGATTTCCAGATCCTTTCTAACTCTAACATGAACAGCATAAGTAATGTTTCATGAGCCGTCAATCCAGTAACGGTTTATAATCCATGCTAGCATTCAGTGTTCTTCTTTTTTCATGTCTTGGTCTTGTGATGTCACCTCTTCAACACCTTATGCATTTCCAGACTGACTGAATGATTGTAGGTTTGTAAGTTTAAAGATCTGACAAGTGCCAATCCTCAAAATGCTGCTCTGTATTGAAATTAAGGACTCAAATTAGGGCATTTATCATTGTATGATTCAGAACCAAACTGAGCTGTGGATGTAATTTAATGCACAATTTAATATTAATAATTACATTAATAAACCTGTTTAAATCTGATTGTGACATGTTTTTTAATTGTTTCCTATTTTATTTTCATGTAGTAACTCTGCTGAACCAGTAGAGGACGGTGTTGCGTCGTCTCCATAGAAATGTGGAGCAACAGTTGGCATTTCCTGGAGAGCTTTGGTCAGAGTGGTTATAGAGGACTCTCAAGGCGGTCTAGCTAACAGCACCTTTAGATCACAGATGGTTTAACCTAAAAGAGAGGGATGTCTAGGCATGTTAGTGGATCCTGTTGTTTTGAAACCTGCCTGAAATGTGTTAAAATAGAAACTATGATAGAGAGATAAGAGGGAGGCATGCTGCAGCTTAACTTTTCCGGTGCTTTTTGGCCAGCGATAACTGATGGCTAATATCAGAACTAGAGTAAGAGAGAAAGTCATCTATAGAAATTAGTCACTGTTACCAGTGAAAATATGGTACGAGCATATCACAATAAAAGGGAAGTAAAATCCATACATTGATTGACTATTGCCGAAGCCTATCATGATGACGTGTTAGTGTGAAAGAATATAATAATGTTGCAGGGTGAATTGAATGCAGGTGAGCACAAGACAGGCAGACCAAGCAACAGCATCAGTGCGCACTGGGCAGTTATTCAGCTGGGCAAAGGAGCATCTGGACAGTTAGTTCTATTTGTGGTGACTTAAAACAAAGGAGCAAAGATATGGGGACTTATTACCTTAGCTCAGCCAAACCCATATTTTATATATTATATTCACAGTAGAACACAGGACACATATCAGATGTTGAAAGAGAGACATTTGACCATTTCATGAAAATGATCAACTCATTTAGAACTTGATGACAACAATGCATCTTAAAAAAGTTAAGTATTTTCATAAAATAATAAAATGTCTCACATTTAACATGACATGTGTTTTATGTTTAACTGTGAATAAAATCTTGATCTATGAGAATTGCAAATAATTCCATTCTGTTTTTATTTATGTTTATTTACATTACACAGCATCCCAACTATATTGGAATTGGAGTTGTAGAACCCTTTTTTTTTTTTGGTTTACCAGAAAACCCTTAAGGACCATCTTTAGTAAAGTGCATATGTTTACACAAGGCAGCTTCAAACAGGTAAGACAGACGCACCTTACTGTTTGTACCATTGTAGGTTAGCTGTGATAGCATTTTCGTTACCGGTTAAAGTAATGTGGAGTAGTTGTTGTTTTAGTTTGTAGTCGAGTCCATCAGCTTTAGAGAGCGAAGTAAAGTTTTTTTTTGTTTGGTTTTTTTTTTTTTTGATCAATCAATATCCATCCATCCCGAGTGGTACAGAAAACATAGCAGAACAAAATAAATATGAAAACAGAGCCATGTACTTTATTAAGTATTACAAAACATAACTTATAAATGTAGTTTGTTGGTACATGTCATGTCATTCATCCCACATACACAAGACCAAACATGAGGTACAATGCAGAGCGCGATAGTGAAATAATACACACCTCATTTGATATTTGATGGACCGTTTGCTTTCTCACAGTTTCCACTAAGTTTGTGGAGCAGCGGTTAAACAGAAACCTAAGGAGGTGAAATCCTCCCCACCCACCTCACCCAAGTATGGTGCCTTTGGAAAAGAATGATGTAAGCCAATGATCTCAACTCTTTTACCTCAGTTTGGAGTTGCCTTTGACCTTCGATTATTACCATCATCAGGCAACTTGTGTGCACAGTGACACAGAACCACTGCTGGAGACACAGAGGAAATGGTGAGGTTCTCTTCTTTTGCTGTCCTTTGGTCAGTAACACAATGGTGGGGATCTACACAGTCATTGTTTTCAAAAGACCTTTGCCGTCTGGTATCCTTGGTGATAATCTCTCTGGTCCCTGGGTCTACTGACTCCGCATCTCTAGCCGCTTTAAGGCTGGTTATAAGTACCTGGTCCTGGTGTGCATGTCGAAGAAAAGTTTGATGCTCGACCACACTGCTGTCCCGGTGGTTTTGGGTTCCATTCATTTTAGGTACAGATGAAATGGTTTTCTGAGGTCGTTTCTTAGAATGCCTTCTCCTTATAAAACAAACAGTAATGCCGAGAATAGTGAGGAGAATAATGAAGAAAATGGTGGAGAAAACCCAACAGACAGTGGTGGGTTCTACATGGAGAGAGGAAAAAAGGGTAGGACAGTCAGGAAAACAACAAGGTCAACTTTTATAATTTACACATTTTATAAGCAGATGATAGTATAATTAGTCTGGGTTGGCAAATAAGCACCCACAGTTAAAAGGCACCACGTTTTCCTAATTCGAATCAGTTTGTCATAATTTCAGGCTCCCCATTTACAAACCGATATACTAATATACAGCAAGTTTACCTGGTCAGCCTGGACACTTAAGAAGGTTGAATTACTGGTTTGCTGATATGTGGGGGGCTTTGCCTGACTGTGAGAATATCTCTCATCCTTCTTTTCCAATGACTAATAGAGAATATTGAACATCTGTATGGCTACAGCCAGGACTTACCTTTGAAAGTATGCAGATAAAGAGTACCTGTTCCATTTCCATACGGGTTTGAAACGTTACACATATACAGTCCATTATTATCAGAGGACAGTTGTATTGTCAGCCTGTCATCATCAGGACCGCTGGAAAGAGGCTTTTGATTTCTGTAATTGCAAGAATTAATAATGTCTTAACATTGTTAAAATGCTGTGTGAGCAGTGTTAATGGGGGATCTTTAAAGCTGCTGCTTTTGCCTTCAACACTCACAAAACATAAAACAGGTACTCTATAACTACACAGCAGCTGGCGTTTAAAAATGACTGGTTACCTGCTCCAGATGAACTTCGTTGGCTGTGGATTGGCATCAGTTACACACTGAAATTCTTTAGAGTTTGCTGTTGAATCAGTAACTGATTTAATATAGACAACCTGAGGAGGATCTGAGAGAAACAGGAGCGGAAAGATACACAGTAACTATTAAAATATCAATGTCTGAGAAATCTGCAGGCAATATACCTTCAAAGGGCATTCTTAATTAAACAGAATGATGACCAGGGATCATAACGGACAGTGAAGATTACAGCGAGACTGTGTGGAACAGTCAGGCTGCTGACAATGACTTACAATGGATGATTAGAGCATAGTCTTTTACCACCTCCCTGTCCTGACCAGGGTGCCTCACCAAACACTGAACCTTCTGCTGGTTTAGATGTTTGGATGGTGCACCGATTAGATGACTTTTGACCGTGAAGGATCCATCAGGATCTTCATACTGGATGTTCTTTACTTTAACAGGGTCGCTCAGGGCATCCAGACCCCAAGACACACCTGCTGCAGGCAGAGCTTTAGCGGCAGTGCAGGTTGCTAAGGTCACTTCAGAATCACCAGCAATAGGAATCACATCATTGCTCACATAGACTTCAGGAGGAACTGAAAGTAAAGACAAATATATCGGTACATAGTAGAATGAAAGCAGCAAGTGGTTCTTAAACCTGATCCTGAATACCCATTCACTGATTGTTTTCTTTGTGTTGTATTTTCAACACGGTGTTACAGAAGTTTCACGACTAGTTTAAACTGCAGAACCATTTCAAATATGTGCTATTCCATCAATAAGCATTTGCAGGAAAATGCTAAAAATCAGTTGAAAAGAAAAAAATATGTATGTGTAAAAGCTAGATGGTGTGACATTTACTTAGTAATGCTCTTAGTAATACTTTACAATTTTTTAATGTGTAACACACAACTGGGCTGCATCCAGAAATCCTGGAAGTGATTGCTTTTTCCTACTGATCTATCACGTTATATTCAACAGATTCTGTGACAGTTTTACCAGATCCACTCCAAATACCTGCCACAATAAATTCCATCTGAGGATAAATGAGAGTATTCTACTCAGAAAGTCTTTTGCAGCTGTGTGGCCAATTCTAAAGTTGTCAAATGTTTACTGAAATCTGATTGGTTAATATTCATTGGTCATATTATTAATTTCAGACTCATTTAACTGAACCAGAATGGTAAAATGTAGTAGAATTCATGACTGTAAAGTTTGTAACAACCTATCGAAGTGTAATGGGCAAGTGTACAAAGTGTAAAGAGTTGTAACTGTACATTTATGGGTTTTGCAATATGGGCCCCACGCCTACATTTGGTGTGGCTCAGAAACACCACAGAGACCCTGGAATTTCAAATGTGTTTATAATTATTTAAATCAAAAATGTTCTTGATAATCATACAACTTGGTATGACAGCAAGTGATCTTAGAATCTGTGATCTATATATAGTTCTAGAGTCCTTTGTGTGCAGTACAACATAAGATGTTTTGCCTTTATGACTTATTGAGTTCCAAAATGACCCAAAAAGCTTAAGCATCGCTATAGCACCAATATCTGGCTGATCAGGCCAAACATGTGTCCCAAATTCTGGGAGGGACAACTACTGATTGACTGAGCTTCATGTCTGTGTGACTAGTTTTTTCTGCACCGTTTGTTTTCATGAAAAACAGATGCTGAAGTAAGCTTAGTATTAATATCTGCAACCTGCAATACGCAGTCAAAACACTAATTAGCCAAATTTGCACTACTGCAAACAGACTCTTTTAGGATTCTGAAGTTGTCTCCACAAACGTATCATCTTTAGAAGATTCATTCACTTTAATACGTCCCAAAGAAGTTTTACAACTTTTTCCCCCATTTTAATTCTCATGTCTAAGAAGAGTCGTATGCGTACTGAAACCTGATGGTCTGGTATCCGCCATCTGAAGATATGCGGCTGCTACTGGAAATATTATCCAGGTGCATCATGCATAATTAAACATCTATAACAGTTTGCCATTATAGTGTCCTCTAGAGGCCTGCATGCACCAAATTTCACAGGCTGCTTTAAACGAGCACTTAAGATGACGCAACCTGTCAAATTGATACTCCAAACAACAGCAAATAATCAGAATAGGCACCATCCCTCCTCTACCTTCAATTCCCACCAGTCCAGAAGAAATATTGAGAGTTCAGCATCAGCACCTTTACTCACCAGGCACACTTTCAGGAGTGGAAAGCAGCTTCTGTTTATGTTACTTCTTTTGTTTGCTGCTGAACTTGGATTTAGTTGTTACACTTGTTCTTCCTTTCATTGGTTACCTGTTACCTGGTTATTTTATATGATCTAACCAAGAGCAAAACCTTCAAGATTACTGACAAGAGGTTAGAATAGACCTTCAGAGAAGCAGCTCTACTTCTTAATCCTCTCATGTTGGACTGATTGAACTCAATGCTACAGTGAGTCGCTACTGCCTCTTGAGGTACAAGGTGGAATTACGAGACAGGATGGCCTGGGGTTAGCTGCTTAGCATGCTAACTCATGTATAGTAAATTTCTCTGCAACACAATAAACAGTCAAAACTGTTATTTATTTCACATTCTGATAACATTGGAAAATTGTTTAAAAAAAACATACATATTGCTCCTTTAAAGTCTTAGATTAGTAAAGGTTTATGAAAAAAATCTTTCATGAGGTTTTACCTCCTAAATATGTTAACATGGTTTTGATTATTATTGAAGGACAACCTGTTGTTTATAATTCCATGCCTTTTGTAATTGTAAAGTTGCCAGCGATTAACGGAATGTAACTCATTAATCCTACCTTGTATTTTAAGATCAATTGCTGCCTCAAATGGTCCACTTGGGAATATGTTGAAGATGCAGGTGTAGACTCCTTCATCAGTCAGTAAAACGTTCTTCAGAAGAACTGTGCCGTTTATTTTCTGAATGTTTCCAATGAATTCAGTTCTGTCTCCTAATCCATTTTTATTTTCTGTTTTGCCATCTGGGGTGATGACAAAGAAGTCCTTATTTATCGGCGTCCCCCGTGTCTTCTTTTGCCATGTAATCCGTGTCAGTTTCTCCTTTGTCTCGACCAGTTGACAGAACATTATGGCATTGTTTCCTACTGTAACAGTTGTACCCTGACCAATGACCCTTACAGCTGTAAACAAATAACAAAAATACTAAAATTAATAAATAACAACACCATTGCAACCTTTGCTGATGTTGACGTGGTGTTAAGGACAGTTGTTGTAACCATCTGTGTGCATGCAGTCCTGGTGTTGGAAATTATAAAAGATGATGACAATGCTGGTAGACCCATATGACCATAGGCTTCTATACACCTACAAAATCAGCTACATCCTTCACACTATGGCCTTTGGCACACCCAAATGCAGTCACTCCTTTTAGCCGATCATTAACATCTGCTCTGGAACCATTTTCCACACATGGAACGAGACATTCACTGCACTGTACCACCTCTTCTCCATCTATGGACCACGCAGGTACTTTTTTTTTTGTACTGTAAGTGGGGATTTGTAATGAGCAGAGAACAAAAATGAGAATCGATTTAAACAAACCATGACCAGAGGGGCATTCATGTAAGCAAGCCAAAACATCTGTCTTATCTTTTTAACCTGTTTTCCAGGAAGATGTTGTGACTCAGGTCTCACTGCTGATACCTGTAATAAATAGGGCTAGTGAGCTTATGTACACACAGATCATTAGGGGTCATCTATGTCTGCTATACATCAGTTGGACACTCCTAATTGCAATTTGTCTGACTGTGGGAATAGCAAAACTGTAAAATACTGCACTCTATACTTGCATATAGTTTCAGACACAGCTACAAAATCTGTTATGACTGGTCAATGAATACATTCAAAAACCTGATATGAATCAGATTTTCAACCACCTTCACATGTGGCTTGAAAACTTTCGGAAATTTTCACATGGCCTTTTGTTGTTTAACCCCAAAGAAGTCTGTGCAGGTGAAATCGGTTACACCTAAAGAAGTATTATTAAAGTATTTGTATTAAATTAAGCATTATATGTAGGGCTATACCCAGAAGTAACAAGTACACTGAAGTATGCATAGTTTGCATATCCTTAGTGTACTTCCTTGCACTCAGGAATAATGTATTTGCTGTGGATATATTAACTGTATACTTTGTGTGCTAAATATAATCATTAGTGCTAAAATATACTTAAATAGAACTAATGTATTTCACTTAATGATTCAGATTCATCTAGATATACTTAAGTACATATTAAAGAACCTTTTTAGTACATTAAAATATTATTTTATACACAGTATATCCTTACCTAGTATACCTATGTTAAGTACAGGTTAATGTACTTGTAAATATTACATCTGTAAACGATAAGTGCTTAAAGGAACTTGCTGATAATAAAGTAGATGTCTAGTACATTTAAATATAGTTACTTTAACTGGGTACATATAAACATTCAATCTCAAAACTGTTATTACCTTTTTTCAGTTACCTAGAAATGATCATTTTGTTTTTGTTGTCTCTTCTTACTTCCTAGATTTTGCAAACTAATTCAAAAACAGATAGAAGACAACCCATTTAATGAGCACAAACAACCACAAGTAGAGAAAATAAAAAGAGTAAACAAATAAAACAAGAAGCAGTGAGCCCACTAAGGCAGATCAACAGAAAATGCATTTAAGTCATAATTAAAAAGGGGTCCCAGATCTTATGACATGTGGAGCCAGCTCTAATACATATAATTTCTCCCTTGTCACCACACTGCAGATTCCTTAAAGCCACATGGCATGAGAAGGAGGTTTAGGGGATTTCCATTACAATAGAGTTAATCTCATAGCAGGAATGAGAAAAGACAATGCCAGTCTCTAGATGATAGAGAAAACTGAGTTTATATATAATATAATATGCATTAATATTTAGAAAATGTTGGACCAGTATAGGCAGAAGCAGGACCAAACTTCTCAATAAGGATCAATAAGTTCATTAATATGTGAAGGTCTAACCTTAGTAAAATGGAGCTGGTGTATTATCTTACTTTGAGTTTGTGCATGTTGTAGTGCAAATAGGTGTTTTGTGACCTTCTGTTTTGTGTACCTTCTGTAGTGCATTGTCTCAGGTTTTTTCTGGAATGTTCTTCTCCAATTCTGTCTCCCAAAGAGACATGATAATATCAAGGGAAGCTAAAAGCCATGAATGGATCTGCTCATAAACTTATAAAGTTAACCCCTTCACAGAGGTAGCTGGACTAAGAAAAATTCACAGGTAGACTAGGAAACTGTGTAACCAGACTCCTATCAAAGCTATGAATTTGTAGATATTCCTAATTCTTTAAAACTCCTTCATTTTTCATTTGATGTTACTTAATTTATTCCGTTGTTAATCACATCATTACTAAGCAATATAGAGACATGCACTTACCTTTAATTCTGTAACAGAAAATGTTTAACATTCCATAAAGAAGAAAAAAAGGTCCTGGAAAAATCATTTTTTAAGCTTTTTTAACAGTGCCAAAATTCCCAAACTGCAAATACCTGTATGAACTGCTTCTTACCTGGTGGGGCAGGAGTATCCAATTGCCATAGGGGGGAGGAGTTTTATTCAGGTTTATTCAGACATTTATAATCACATGATAACTGTGCTGTTAACATTGTTTTCTATTAGGATTAATTACAAAATACACATGTAATCTTACATTAAATGTATTTATTATTTTGTTTCTCTGTTTAATAACCATGTTAAGCATATACAGGACAGTGCTTACAGCAAAGGAGTCTTCTTAGAAGAAAACATTCTCAGAAGGCATGGCAAATAATTGTAATGCTTGAAAGAGACGGTGGTGCTGTTTAACCGTCCTGAAGTGGGCCCATTTCTGCAACTTGATCATGCTTGAGAGGTCTCATAGAATTCTATCTCACACAGCTTCTTTTTAATCTGCCAAATCTCATATGACAGTACACACAATGGTCAAAAAGCTCATAATCCCTTGTAAAAATGCCACTGCTGCAAAGCTCATATTGTGTTTTTGCTGTCTGTGAACATGTGTTTACTTTTCATTCATATCTGTATCCAACCACACCATATCTTTTCTTTAGGAAAGAAAAGTGAGTACCTTCTAATTGTAAGGTTACCATTATAGAAGTTTATGAATGGCTTATATATGAATGGTTATATTTTCATTTTTTTCTTTTTTTTCTTTTCTTGTAAGCCTGAAATGCAGTAATTGATGTATATTAACAAATGAAAGGAAGCTAACTACACAAAACCTAACAAACATGGGTTCATACTGCCGCGATGAAAGAAAAGTCAAATATATGTAAATATTGCTGTCAGAACAAAACAAATCGATACCCCTTACCAGACCAGTCTTACCAGACGTTAAACGGCCTGTTATGAGAAGGACTGTTGATCCAGTAAACTAAATTCCAACAACAACAACTGATTATCTGTGCTGTTCTGTAAACAACCAGATAGAGATATGAAGACTGCTGAATTCTACGTGTAAAAGTAGCCAACGAAAAAATAGTATTGTACAAAAAACAACAAAAAAGAAACAACAAAAGTATTGTTTCTACATTCACCAAGAACAGTAGAAAGATTTCATATGTTCTTGTATGACATATGTAAGCATAAAAAATATTTAACAAATCAACAGAATGAGAAGAGGAGGATGTACCACTTTAACTGATAATGATACTTAATGATAAAAAAGTTATCTTAAACCAGCATGAACCAACACTTCTGAGAAATTCACAACAAGTCCAGACTCACCAAATTCCTCATTATCGCCGTGCATAAAAAACGCTTTGCACCTAATGCTGGCATCATCACTGAAACTGAAAAGACATCGCAAAGAGCCTGTGGTTCAGAGGTTGTTTTAAGCACAACTGTCTGGATATTGATGAACAGGTAACCCATGTGCATTGGAATTGAGGACAGAAGGACCTCGCTATCTAGCTTTGGTATTACTGAAAGGAGAGTTAAAACTTAGATGCCTTAAAAAAGTGTTCATGCCCTATACGGTTGCAGTGGAGTCCTACAGAAAATGAATCTAAAAGTTGTTCTCTTGTGTGATGTCCTGTTCTAGCTAAACTTGGAAAAGCTGAATGATGTATTCGAGTTAAATGTGATATTTAGCTTGCTGTTTTTTGCTTAGTGGACAGAAGAAAGAGAGCAACCATTTAAATATTGCAGCATAAACGAAAGCCTTGTTAATGCATTACTTCATGCTAGCTAGTCAACACTTACTCTATGACTCTAGGATCCTGTGCAGAAGACATATATTTTGCATATATTTCTCTCTGCATATTTCAGTCTGTTGCCATCACAATAGCTAAAATGAGGTTCAGACTATGAAAACCATGAAATCATTGTTTAAGTAGATGGTTATGATTTATTAGACACTCATACTGAAATAGAAAAAAGGATCTTAAATTACAGCATAATGTATTATTCTAAATTATTATTATACGTACTATTTTACTCCTATAAGAAAACTGGTGTGCAGCCAATGCTAAAAGGGAGGCATTCATGTCAAAAAGCTCAAATAGCATAGTATTCTTTCCCACTGAAACTCAGGGTGCAATGACACCTCACAATAGACTAACACCCTGACTAACCCCAGTGCCCAGAAAACTGAATAAAAATCTTTTGGCTTAATTTCTAACATTACTAGTCTATCTTTAACTGACCGGAAGTGGGTGGTCATAATGTCTGCAGAGAGTAACCAGCTAAAATTACATATCATAGAATATAGTTTTGTGCTCATTGAATGTAGAGTTAAACTCATGCTGTAATCATCATGCTCAAAATCACTGATAAAAATGGCACTGCTCCAAAGCTCATACCTTGTTTGTGCTGCCTGTGAACACATGTTTGGTTTTCACCCATTGAAACACTGGCCTTGAGAACACAACCTTGTCTCTCCATTTTGTTTTCTATTTCTGACAAAATATATTTCTGCATCGTGATACTTTTTAAAAAGTTGACCCTTTGGCCTCATATGGGCACATGTTTTTTTTGCCAAAACAACTTCCTGTACAAAGACAAGGTTTAGTTTTTATACTTGTTAGTTCCTACTAATCACAAATAGCTAGGAAAAATTAAAATTGCACACCAAGCAGGTCTGGGTCTCAAGAGGATATAGTCTTTCAAAAAACAGGTTGGGATGAAACTCCTCACTTCAGTATGAATAGGCATTAAACTGTTACACTGTTGGCTGAATAGTCGAGCCTACATACAGTAATGTTAATTTAATTATGTGTAAATGTATATCTGTGAATTTAAACATAAAATAAATTAACATAGAGAGAGAGAGAGAGAGAGAGAGAGAGAGATGTTCCAAAAAATAACTTTTTAGTGTCATCGCCCTTCTAACTTTAAACGTAGTTTCACTGTACAGATGTTTGGACTTTAAATGTCCAACGGTTCCTTCATTTCTCTGGGACTAGAGCTGGAGTCCTTAACACCACTGGCAGAGAGGAGAGCCCTCAACAAGCTGCTGAACATCATGGACAATGCTCACCATCCTCTTCACAGCACGATCATCAGGCAGAGGAGCTCATTCAGTGGCAGACTGCTGTCCCAGTCCTGCTCCACAGACAGACTCAGGAAGTCTTTTGTCCCTCAGGCCATTAAACTGTTCAACTCCTCTCAGTACAGGAAATGAAAACTCTGGACACTCTTTCATTCCGGTCACTCCAACGGACACACCCCCGTCTCTGCACACACTTCCTCCTAAATGCCCGATCACTCCGACGGACACACCTCCATCTCTGCACACACTCCCTCCTAAATGGTCACTCCAATGGACACCCATCCATTTCTGCAAACACTCCCTCCTAAATGCTCTGTATCTATTTATATTGTATTATTCCACCCTGTTCTGTACCACTGTTTACATATCCTGCACTGCTAAATTATTTATATTACAGCGTACTTGCACTGTCTATATGGCTGACACCAGCCATCTTCTTAATCTCTTAATTCTCTATCTATCTATCTATCTATCTATCTATCTATCTATCTATCTATCTATCTATCTATCTATTGTGTAAAAAATAAACTCCACTCTGCACTCATGAAAACTTAAGATGCTAAAATCTGTCAAAACAACAGAAACCTGCCTAGATAGTACACAGATGTGGGCCACATCTCGCCCTCTGTCTGCACTGGCAATCTACATATGTTTGGCCCACCTGTCCTGGTTCTGGCACAGATACAGTGGTGCCACCTAGTGGTAAGTTGCGTGTGGTCCAGAAAACCCAGACTCCACCCGTACTCAGGCTCTTTAACATTAAAGCTCTTTACAAATTAACAGTCCAGGATAACAGTGTCTTCCTCTTAGAAACCAAACTGCTTACAACGCTAAAGGTTATTACAAGGGACAGACATCCATCTCTTCTTCAGGCATAATGCTATAATTTAATTATTGATCTGTTATCTGTTGATACAGCTCACCTACCAAAATTTAATAGACGTGATGAACCCAGTCAAGTCCACCAAGACATAAATAGGGGAACCAGAGTGTCTGTAATGAATTCGCTGCAGTGCTGATTAATTAAAAAACCATTTCGATTTAGGCAGTCGCATGGGACCTTGTACAACTCTCTCAAAACTACTGTGATGGCTCTTGTGTATATAGAAACCGATGCATTGCTGGTAAAATTGAAACTTAAATGTTAAAGAGCCTGAGTACGAGTGGAGTTGTGGGTTTTCTGGACCAGAACAAACAGTTATGTTTTTAGCTGTTAGTGCTAGAGAGACTGTGTTATGGACCTTAACATCAAGTCATTAAAGTTTCTCAGAGAGCTATAAAGGTTACAGTAGCTTGTAGTTTTATTCTGGTCCAGCCCCATATACAAAATATCAAATCATCAGGGACTCTTTTCCACCAAGACGTACAAATCAGCACCGTCCCCACACGAGCCAATACTGACAAAATAATAACTGCTTTTTTATTGTATTTGTTTCACATTTATATTTTTTTTATTCCTGGGTGTCCTATAATAATTAGGAAATTATTAAGTTAAATTAAATAAAATTAATTAAGTGCCGGTTTTACATTTTCAAGTTCAGTGCACATCAAATAGTCAGATAACAAAACAGTTACAGTTCATTTATTTTAGAAATATGGATAAATATTTGAATGATTTTGGAACATGACATATTTTCTGTTGGGTTTTAAGAACATGTAAATGATGTAAATGGAAAATGACTGATTGACCTGTTTAACCCGCTGTATGTTTATTTTACACACATCACCTCAGGTCAGTTTGACTCAGTAGTGAGACTGGATGGTACAAAGAATGAAAATATCACATGCAGACTGATATGTAGACTGATATGAAACTGATATGATTTCTTTTCAAATTTGAGACATAACAGAATTGCACAATCCTCTAAACCACAAAAATCCCCACTAGAGACACACACGCCATCTACTCTTTCGCTTCTTATTTCTTCCTCTTTTTTCATTAAATTGGGGCATTCTATTAGTTCTCTTTTTATTTATTAGTTCTTTTTTATTCCATTGCTTTTTTATTTATTATGATATCATTAATATTCAAAGAGACATGTTGTTTTTCCATATTTTCTGTTTATTCACGACAATCTTTCAGCTCAGTCGTTTCTGTTTTGTAAATGTTAACTGGAGCTATAAAGCCCATTTACCACAGGGGATCACAGACAGTAACTGTCAGTTACAAGACTAAAGCTAGCTTATTATTCATGGCTCCTGGTTTACCTGTAATTATAGGGATGGAGGGAAAGTTCATGTATTTGCTGGCACCTTTGCATTTAGACAGAAATTAAGAATGTTTACTGTGTTTGGCCGATATTTAATTTAGCAGATATATGATATTCCTTCAGTTAATTTTAATGTAAGTGGATGTCATTTAATTGTAATACTTTAAAGGAGCACTGTGTAGGATGACTAACCTGTTAAATGAATTAAATTAATTCAAGGGTGCAGCATATCACCAGAACGTAGTACATACCCCTTCTCGTTGTTAGCATTCAGGCTGGACCAGAATAAAACTACAAGCTACTGTAATCTTTATGGCTCTTGGGAGAAACTTCAATGACCTAATGTTAAGGTTCATAACACAGCTTTATTTATAATTTTCAAATTTTTAAAAAATTATTTAACATAGCTGTCTGCTCTGCTCTAGAAAACCGACGACTTCACCCGTACTCAGTCTCTTTAACATTAAAGCTCTGTACAAATTAACAGTCCTGGATAAAAATGTCTTTAAAAATTGCATTTCCTGGTATTACAGGGCTGATTATTACAAGGGACAGGCTTCCATCTCTTCAGGCACAATGCTAAAATGTAGTTATGTTATACCAACATCACAGGAGTTTATTTTGTACACATCAGAGAAACGAACGAGCCGTTGGGCGTTTAAAGTCCAAACATCTGTACAGTGAAAATACGTTGTAAGTTAGTAGCGCGATGACGCTGACACTGGTTGTTCTTTGGAACATGTATATGAACAGTGTTATGTCAGAATTGTCTTACTGTTGTTTAATACACTAGTAAATTCATTATTACAAGTATTACAAGTTCGGTTTAATTATGTAACTGTTAAAATATCACTTCTGCACCACGTTATGAAACATAATTCCTGCATGCTTATGAAATGTGGACCCTCACAGTGGAGCTACTGAAAAGAATTGAGAGTCCACCAAATGATCACATAAAATATTGGTACCTACAAGAACATTCCTGCTGTCATCAGAGAAGATGGCCATGCCACCTGACCGTCTCTCTTTCTTTTACCCGTTTCATTCACTCATTTTACTTTACAAACTTTGCATGACTGAATTACTCTCTCTCTCTCTCTCTCTCTCATGTTAATATATTTTATGTTTTATTAGATAAACATTACTGTACGTAGGCGCGACGATTCATCCAACAGTGTAACAGTTTAATGCCTATTCATACTGAAATAAGGAGTTTTATCCCAACCTGTTTTTTGAACGACCAATTTGCGCTGATATTTTACTTTGAATGAAACTTATGTAAGTCAATGGAACCAGACTGTTAGCAATTAATTGGAAGTCATCTCTTTTGGTTTCAGTTTATCCCAGAATTAACACACAATGGAAAAGACAAGAGTCATTTTCAAATATGGTCAGAAAAAAAAATGGAGAGACAAGGTTGTGTCAAGGTTGTGACAATGTCAGTGTCTCAATGGGTGAAAACTGAACATGTGTTCACAGACAGCACAAACAACGTTTTGAGCTTTGGAGCAGTGCCATTTTTACAATAGACAATGAGCATGACACTACAGCATGAGTAGTGCTGTAGTGCTAGCACGAGTAGTGCTGTAGTGCTAGCACAAATCTGCATTTTATTTTAGCCAGTTAAAAAGACACTGCAGGCATTATGACCACCCACTTTCAGTTGGTGGTCAACTGCCAACTGCCAACTGCCTAACCATACAAAGGGATGTAGGATTTTTGCATTGGGAGTCTCTGCACAGTTAACCTTGAACAATGATTTTCCTGAAGGATTTTTTTCTTTGTTGTATGTTGATGATTTCCTGTTGCAAAATTAAAGGTAGGAGCAATTTCTGCACATTATATATAATTATGATGAGATGAACCAGGAAATTAATAGAACAAAAGTCTAATGTCTAATGATAAAAAAGGAAAAATAGAAAAAGGTCACATGAAGCTAATAGTAACAAGTTAATGCCAGTGTTGAGACTGAATGTTTATGTATCCAGCCCCACATGTAATTCTTTATGATCCTGTATACTTTTATATGTAATTGTTTAACAGATACAGAGTGTATCCACTGCCATTTTAACAGATAGGTATATAGTTTTGCAGTAGTTAAAGTGTACTACTGCTCAAATTACACATTGGGTGAAGTAATGTTACAATATAGTATATGAACTTGTGCATGCAAAATTGAAAATCACAATTCTGCCACATGATCACCTCACCGAACATAAGCCTGGGGCCAGAAATCTCCTTTACACTCCACAATAAAAATGTTCTAAATGGTGGGACTTGAGTTCATTTACCTTTGCTGTTCTGTTATACTCGTATTTAAACCTCTTATGTTTGCATGTCACTTGGTGGATTCATTATTTGTTTTCATCGCAAAACTTTCATTTAAAGCACTGTGTAACTAGTCAAGTGGCTTTTATTGTCATTACAGCTCTGTACAAGTACACAGTGAAATGAAATTATGTTTTTTCCAGAACAATGGTACCACATGGAACAAAACGGGAACAATACAGTACAAGACAGACTGCAGAAAGTGCAACATGCAAGACAGTACATTAAATACAATAAATAAGACTGAGCAGACGTATGAGTGTAAGGGGCATAGATATTTAACAGATAGGGTACTGGTAATAGATGCATAGAAGGTGCATAGAAATTTAACATGCTATGACATTACATGCAGACAGCATACAACACACATGAAACATGAGACACAGCACTGAGGTAGTAAAGTGGGGAATGTATGAATAAGATAAATAGGATGCAGATAGATTTAAAATGCTAATGTCGTGGTTGTGGGAGGGTTTAGTTCAATCTCTGTTGTTTAAAAGTCTGACAGCTTGTGAAGAAAGTCCATGTGAGGCATGAGTGGGGTCAATGTTGGTGTGGTCGCCTCGTACTCTTCTGAGGTCAACAACCATCTCTTCAGTTTTGTCAACATTCAGAGACAGGTTGTTGGTTCTGCACCAGCCCATGAACAGCAGTGGGCTTAACACACAACCCTGGGGGGCACCAGTACATAGTATGGTGGAGAGTACTGGTGCTGGTGTTGTTGCCTGTCCTGACTGATTGTTGTCTATGGACCCAGTTAGAGAGGGAGGTGTTCAGGCCCAGCACGCTTAGTTTTCCAATCAGGTGCTGAGGGATGATGGTGTTGAATGCTGAACTGAAGTCTATGAACAGCATTCTGACGTAGGTGTCTTTATTGTCCAGGTGGGTGAGAGGTAGGTGGTGATGGCATCGCCTGTAGAACGATTGGGACGATACGCAAACTGCAGTGGGTCTAGAGAAGGGGGGAGCTGGCCTTTAATGTGCCTATGTAACTAAATAAATGTTTAACACCGGTTACACTGCTCCTCTAACTTTTCTAACAGTTTTTTCACCTGTTGCAATGCACACTGCACTCAACCACCTGGACCGCACAAACTCATATGTAGGAATGCCGTTTATCGCCTTTAGCTCTCCCTTTAACACAGTCATCCCCTCCAGACTCGTCCACAAGCTAAACACACTTGGAATAAGCAACACATTGTCTCACCTGCAGACCACAGTGTGTAGGCACAGTGTCTGTCTCTCACACTCAGCACAGGATTATTCTCTCCCCGTTGATCATTTTGATCTATATTGTTAGATTTAGCATTCATGTGTGTGTGACAGATGTGTGTATTAGCCATTTACCAAAATACTGAACAGATCATTTCCTGTATTGGTTTAATACGGGACACAACATTTAATTATACGACGATTCCATATTTTGGGGGACAGGTGGCAACCCTAATGGCTACTGATCTAGCCCTGATCACCCCACACACTGTGCTCCACCTGCTCACAGGACTAAGAGTGTGCACTGCACTTTAAAGTGCACATTTGAACATCTTAGCTGTGTATTTTCTATAATGTAATCTATATTTTTATCTATAATTATTTATTTATATACTGAACAATGTCATCAGTGGCCAATCACACCTCACATTTCCGCTCACCTTCCCCAAAGATCTAACTACACACACCTAAACTTCATCAGCCCCCTCAATATATATACACCCCTTCCCTCCTGTTGCCTCTGTAACCCCTTTTATGTCCAATACCAGTAGGACAGGGCACCAAGTTCTAACTTTTTCCAGTAAATATGTTTAACTGCTGTTTTACCTAAGACACTGTGCCGTCAGTACCACCTGTGCTTGCAAAATGTTCCCAGAAACTGTGAGACTGAAGAAGTAAATCATTTATATTAATTACAAAAACTGTAGAAAAGTAAATGAGTAGCTCTGCCGTAAAACTTTGTCCCATACCCATAATAGACTCTATTTATGGTAAGTTTGCCCAGTTGCCTGTTTATATCTTGCTGCCGACACAGACTGCCCTGTGCTACAGCTCTGTTAATAAAACACGTTTTTTTTTTCTTTGCACACATCTGGTCTGTCCGACTTCACAATAATATAATACAATAATATACATTTATAATGTGTTTCATATGGAAATTTGTTTGCTTGTTTGCTTGCAGCTACAAGGGTCATTGGTCAGAGTACAACTGCTACTGCAGGAAACAATGCCAGCATGTTCTGCCAGTTGGTTGAGACAAAAGAGAAACTGACACGGATCACATGGCAAAAGAGGACACGAGGAACTCCTATAAATAAGGACTTCTTTGTCATCACCCCAGACGGCAAAGCAGAAAAGAAAAACGGATTAGGAGACAGAACTGAATTCATTGGGAACATTGGGAAAATTAACGGCACAGTTCTTCTAAAGGATGTCCTGTTACTAGATGAAGGAGTCTACACTTGCATCTTCAACATATTCCCAAGTGGGCCGTTTGAAAAAGAAATTGATCTCCATGTACAAGGTAAGATTTATTACCTTCAGTCTTAAGGAACATTACACAATTATATTTAAAGGTCATAAAAGCCAAATAGCTGTTTCTCACCATCCACACATCTAATCAAACTGACATTTAGTTCAATTATAGGAGAGAATAAAAGACTGATCCAATATACTGGACATTTTAACTGCTATTGGCCAATCAGAATACAGTAGGTATATGTCTTGTCGACAGAGGATGCTAAAACCTGTCTACACATGTAACCTATTAGCAAATTCGCTATGAATATACTACTTTATATACTAGTACACTGTAAAATATGTATAAAAACATACACAAGAAAGATAAATTATCTAAACAAAAACACAACTGAAGGTGTTTTTTTTTTAACTTAAAAAAGTTGGCCGTGCAGTAAGTTGCCTTAAAATTATGAGTTTTCTTCATTTTTCTTTTTTACAGTGTATATCGTCGCTGTCTAAAGAAAAACAAGTATCTCCAAAATGGCAACTTTACAGGAGAGATCAAAAACCTCCTGGACTAATCAGACTGGATCTAATAGATGTACTTCTCCTGTTAGTTCTGTCTTTCTCGTCTCATCCGGGTTCGACCTGAGAAGGTTGGGTTCCGCCCTTGAGCCTGGCTCCTCTCGAGGTTTCTTCCTTACTCAAGGGAGTTTTTCCTCGCCACTGTTGCCTCTAGCTTGCTCAAGTGGGGCTTGTACCCTGTTTTCCCCCACCCCGCCACCCTCAAATGTCTGTACATTAACTTTGTGTTTCTCTTTTCTTTTCTATAACAAATTGATTTTCTGTGAAGCTGCTTTGCGACAACGTTGGTTGTAAAAGGCGCTATACAAATAAACATTGATTTTATTTTATTTTAATCAATGGAACCAGACATCTTTTCAAGAGGTTTTGACCCATTTCTGTTGGTCCATTCATCATGAAACGTTCACACAGTGTAAACAGCAGCTGCTGTGTTCAAATTAGATTAGATTAGATTCAACTTTGTCATTGTGCAGAGTACAGGTACAAAGCCAATGAAATGCAGTTAGCATCTAACCAGAAGTGCAAAATACATTATTATATACATAAAGTGCCAAAACAGAATGACTGACAATTGAGATTTTTGTACATGTGGTGGTATATAAATAAATATATAGAATGTAGGTGTACACAGAATGTGGGATAAGGGGGTGACATATAGAATAGAATATGATTTACTATACATATATACAGTAATGAGTGAAATGCAAGATTGCACAGAGCAGCATATGATGAGCAAGTTGTAACAGTGTAAGCAATAACTACAGATATAAATAGTGCAATATGAACAGAATGAGAATATAAATAGAACTGTACAGGTATGAAATTTAAAAAAAAATGATGCATGAAAGTGAAAATCGACAAAAATGGAGATACATGTTTCTCTTTGGACAGCGACGATATGTGAACATATAGTATATACTAGTATACTGACATGTGTGTCTCCTCCTATAGTTCCTCCTATTGTCAGTGTGACCACTGATGTAATTCCTGTTGTTGGTGAGTCTGAAGTGACATTGGCCACCTGCACTGCCTCTAAAGCGCTGCCTGCAGCAGAGGTGTCCTGGCATTTGGGTGCTCTGAACAACTCTGTAACAGTAAAGACCATCCACTATGAAGATCTTGATAGAACCTTCACTGTCAAAAGCTACCTGATCGGTGTACCATCCAAAGATCTAAACCAGCAGAAGGTTCAGTGTTTGGTGAAGCACATCTGCCTGAACGAGGAGGTGACACTGGACTACACTCTAGTCATCCACTGTAAGTCACAGTCAGTAGAACTATATGTACTGCCAGGGCCTGGTTTAGTAAAGGGAGTAAAGGAAGGGGAAATAAAATAATGTACAGCTATACACACAACTGTGCATAGACATATACACAAGCACACACGTAAACACAAATATACACCAGTATCACCAAATAAACATACAATGAAGAAAAAAAAATCTTAGAGACAGAAGACTTTCAATAATGCCTGTCCAGTGTTTAATTGTTCTAGTTTTGGCTTTATTAATCCTTGCTCCTAACGCTCTCATAACATCATCTGTGGGCTACAATCCTCCAAAAGCTCGAACCACGACTTAAAGATAACTTTCTTTGCAGCTGTTAAGGCTGTATATGATCTTCTTTCTTGACAGAGAGTAAGACTGCTTAACATACAGGGGTTGGACAATGAAACTGAAACACCTGTCATTTTAGTGTGGGAGGTCTCATGGCTAAATTAGACCAGCCTGGTGGCCAATCTTCATTAATTGCACATTGCACCAGTAAGAGCAGAGTGTGAAGGTTCAGTTAGCAGGTAAGAGCACAGTTCTGCTCAAAATACTGCAATGCACACAGCATTATGGGTGACATACCAGAGTGCTAACCCGGATTGTATCCAAAAAAACATAAAACCACGGCTGCCCAAATGACGCTGTATCGGCCGCAAAAGGAGGCCCTACACCATACTAATAAATGATTGTGGTCTAAAACCAGGTGTTTCAGTTTCAGATCAGATAAGAAAATTCCCAAATCCACTCACAACTTAGCTGACATGGAGACAATTCTTTATCCTAAATAGTAGTAACTGGGAGTTTATGAGTTGAGTGAGCAAGTAATCTGTTGTAGGTACGTTTGTGCACCCCCTGGTCTGAGACTAGGATGTTTCTTGCAAAGGAACTAAAAGATAACCACCATCATCACTGGTCATTATTCTATTTCAGTTTAAACAGGCATTTTAATGTGTGAAGCTTACATACTATCTTAGAAATGACTCTTTTGAATAGTGTCTTTTTTGCCCCTTTTTCTCTCAGATCCTCCTCAGGTGGTGTATATCATGTCAGTCAATGCTACAGCAACATCTCATGAATTTCAGTGTGTGGTTGATGCCAGTCCACAACCTAAAGAGTTCATCTGGAGCAGGTAATCAAGCTGAGTATAGGTGCAGTTAATAACTTACAGAATATCATCTGATTTATAACGGGAAAGTAGAAGCTCACAGATCTGCATTTTCTCCCCTCTGGTGATCGAGAAAGTAGTCAACACATTATGCTCCTTGTAATTACAGGATGAACGAGGTTCTTTCCAACTGGGCTGATCATGACAGGCTGATAATCCCGCTGACCTCTGATAATAATGGACTGTATATGTGTAACGTTTCAAACCCGTATGGAAACGGAACAGGTACTCTTTATGTGCATGCTTTCAGAGGTGAGTCTTGTTCTTGCATATACAGCTGCACAATATCATCTATCAGTCACGACGAATAGAAGGATGAGAGGTGTTCATTTACCCTATTATTATTCCTTGTCAGGCAAACTACTCCACATAACCATAGATTAGTTCTTAGGTTTAAGTCGCTATGCCTGCCAGTTGGTGCACCACTTACTGAACACAGACCCCGCTGCATATGAGTATATCAGTTTGTAAATGTGGAGACATGTTTTTGCCTCCTCTATGTGCTAACCACACCTCAGTTGTAGTTTTTACATTTTGAGATACTGCTCTTAAACACTTTGCATCTTTAACATTTACTGTACTGGCCTCTCGGAGTGTAGCTGTACTCAGTTATCCAGTCAGCTAAACAAGTCATCCAAATAAATCCAGTGAAAACAATATACCGTTTTGCTTGAGAGATTGCTTAGATGTTTCTTGTGAAAAGATATTGCCACTTTTAAGAGCTGTTGTATGTGGATGGAGCAGGATCAACTATTTACACAACCAGTTCCAAGCTCTATATTTACATTTACATTTAAGGCATTTAGCAGACGCTCTTATCCAGAGCGACTTACAACCGTGATTAGTGTTCTGTTGGATAATATTCCAGCTAGTAGGAAGGTTAGAGCCTAAAACTCACCACGAGCTCAGACACTGCCTGAACAGGGGGCCAGTGCTAATACCTAGAGATTAATACACAGACATAGAGCAAGTAAACCATTACCTGGCAACCCCAGCCCAGTGCTCATTCCTATAGAGGAGAAAGAATCATATGAGGCAGCACTGAATTTACTTCCCGTTTCCTTATTAAAGTTCCTGTGCTGCACTTCCCTATGCCATACACTAGGGGTCATACACTTCCCTATGCCATACACTATGACCTGCAGGGTCAGAACATTGACTGTTTATGAAGTGTATATATATAGGTATATATATATTATAATAAATATATATAATATTTTTTAAATATCTGCACTAGAGAATGAGCCTGGCTATGTTTCATGATACTGTACAACCCTGTATTGATATAAAGACAAAGTTGAATTCAATTAATTGAAAAAATATATAAAACTGATAAAGTATAAATTATAAGACAAGTCTTTCATGTGACTGTTAACTGCGGGTGTTTGAAAGCTTTACTTATTACACTATCATCTCATTCTTACTTACTCTTTTACTTCTTCCTTTTTCTCTCCATGTAGATTGCAGCATTGTCTGTTGGAGTTTGTTTGCCGCTCTTATTCTTGTCAATGCCATTTATATAGTATGGAGATGTAATGTCAGAATATTAGTCAGATTGACAGAAAGAATTAGGTAAGTCTTGTATTTACAACATTTCAATAGTGTTAAATATATTTGTATTAAGTTATTTTGGTCTCTGTATTAGTTGTTTTCTTTTTTCCTGTTTTTAGTCATGCTTATCTGAAATTAACATCATAATTCTTTTGGCAATGTTGACAAAACAGTCGGCTGCATTAACATTGCTATTGACGCATTTTATTAATACTTCTCACTTTATTGGCATCATGAGTGGGTACTTCATGTAGGTGGTGGTTCTGTTTAGTGGGTTGGTGACGACAATGCTATTATCATGCTAAAGAAGGCTGTGTTCTGTAACGCATGTGTGAGTTCAAAAATTTTTTAGCAATTACAGGAGCATTGTCCAAGTTTTTTTTTACTGCTGTCTTTCTGAGCTTTCTAAGCCTTTTCACAAGTAGTGCCATCTGTTTTTGTTTAATAAACCACATGCCAAAATGACAGTTAAAATAATACATTCCTTTACATGCTTCCACTCCAGGCATTCTGAGGAAAATCCCATGACATCTGATTCATCCGTAACTACAAGTAATCATCACCAAAACCACCGGAACTACAGTAAAGTCAAGCAGGAAACCCTCTCTGGGCAGTCATAGTGTCACTAACACCGGGACAAGGACTTCCCTGTAGCTGTAAGCCGGTCTTAGAGGCAGGACAGTCAGGGACTCTCAGGGATCTTATAGCCAGGGACACCAGACAGCAAAGATCTGTTTATCATGGTTTCTGTAGATCCTCACCATTGTGTGACTGGCCAGATGACAGCGAGTGTAGAGGACTGTGCCAACATTCTGCAGCTCGAACAGCAGTACAGTGTGCCACAAGCAGTCTTTTGACAGAGGTAGTTAAAAATTAAAGGCAAAAAAAGGCCAAACTGAGATAAAAACGATAAAAATCAATGGCTTATGTCATTCCTCTCCAACGGGGCCTATATCTTGGCTTCTACCACCTTGGATTTCTATCAAACTTTACCCAAAGCTTTAAGAAACCTTTAAGTCTGTCAGATAGCAGACGAGATATGTAATGTAACTCTGCACTGCTTTGTGACCCTATGTGGATGGGTGACATGCACCAAAACAAATTTAATTTGGTGTCTTGTTTTTAGGCCACCATGACAAACACACAAATACAAAATACATTTTATTACAATATTTACATATCTGTAATGTTGTGCTATGTTCTTTTTAGTACCTCACTGGATGTATGATATAAATAACAATGAATTTAAAAAAAAGAACTCGCCTGTTTAAATCACATCATATATTTTTTTTACCTGATTACTAGCCTTAAATTGCTCCGTCAACTTTTTTGAAAGGTGTTTCCTGCCTGAAATCCCTGTATGTTAACAAATTAAATGAAGCTGACCAAAACATGGATAAATACTGACTGCAATGAAATAAAAGTCAATGTAAATGTAAGAAATACAGAGTTTTTTGTTTTGTTCAACCGTTTTCTGGTTTGGTGTTGTAGAAGGAAGCTGTACTAAGCAGAATCTTACATACAATAAAATGTAAGGTGCATCTCTCCCACCTGTTTAAAGCCCCTACTTGTAAACATAAACCAACAAAAAGATGGTTCTTTAGAATATCTGAAGAACCTTTCATATGATTAAAGGATTTTTTGCATCATAGTGGTTTATTAGATTGATAGAAAATGCTTGGTGGATGGTTCTGTATAGAACATTTTGGAAAAGGGTTTAAATAGCACCAAGCTTGTCATGGAAACAATAGGGGAACCCTTTGTTTGTGCTATATAGTTGATTGTCCTAGCCATGTTCACAATCATAGACAGTCATAGACAGTCATCTAAGGACGCTGCACAGTATATTTGTGATATTTTAATGCTAGGAATGTGAAAACTGTCTAGAATTATATAACACCCACAAAACAGTTCTGTCTAGTAGTAAGAAGAAAGCCTATAAACCCATGGGTTATCCTACTCATATTCAGTTTGTTCCAATCAAATCTTTAGGAAATTAATTTGTTCCTTATGGAATTTCTTTAACTCTTATGTATTGATCTGATGAAAACTTAGCTGCACTGTAATAATTCTGATAGCCAATGTTTTTGAAGCTGGTTCTAATCGAAGTATGTGGTATTGTATGTTGTGTTTGTATTTATACGTACACTTTTCCTGCTATCTATATGTACTTATTTAATTAAAAAAATATTATTAAAGTCAAAGACAGCTTTTCATAAATTGACAATAAAGTTTGATCCATAATAATTAAATTTATGTTCATCCTATCCTATAAATGTACAACAACATCCTTCACAGCTAGTAGCTATATCAAAAAACATCAGCTTCTATCAGCTGTCCATCAGAACTTAAAGAATTAGAAGTGAGGGCTTAAAGCCTTTTCATTGTACTGTAGATAAAACTCCACTAGACCCCACTAAAAAGTAAAAGAATAAGGTAGAAATGGTACAATATTTTTTTTATGTCAACACTGAAAGAAAGAAGAGCATATATATATATATATATATATATATATATATATATATATATATATATATATATATATATATATATATATATATATATAAATTAGGAATACACACACACACACACACATACATATATATATATATATATATATATATATATATATATGTATATATATATATATATACATATATATATACATACATATACATATATTATATGTGTGTGTGTGTGTGTGTGTGGGTGTGTATTCCTAATTTAAAATCAACAAAATTGGAGATACATGTTTTTTGAATATACCTGTGAAACCTAAATACAGTATGTGACAGTGAGGAAATCTTTCTTTCTCCAGTAGATAGATAATACACTATTACAGTGCTGCCAACGCAGAGCATGGAGTGGTATCCAGCTGCAGACCCGCAGCCCAGCCTGTGCCTGAAACAAGCTGTTAAAAATTACATAGAAAGGAACCACGCACGCGCACGCACACACACACGCGCGCGCACACTTTATTTAAATACATAAACGTTTTTTGGAAACACACTTTCCTAAATGTCCAGCCTGGAAGTTAGGACTTTTGTTTGAAGAACGACGAACTTTCGCCAGCAGGAGGCTTCTGCTCTTCCCGGCCAGCCACAGCCCTGGCTATACTGAGAAGAGGAATACGCGGGGGATGTAGAGGGAGTATTTCCACAGATTCATGTAAACAGCGTAACCAAACAGCATGTATCTCCACAGGGTCTGCATCTGGATACTATAGGTGATGGAGACTACCGGAGCCGTGTCTCATTTCATGGGTCTGGATGGATGCCATCATGGGCAGAAGAAGTACAAGATTGTGCAGTTGGTTTCGCCTTAATCGGCTCACGCTCACCGAACTAAAGGTTGTAGTATGTTTGGCAGGTGGGTCACTGTATACTACAAGTGATTTTAGATCTATATGTCATATGGATGTCTCACAGTAGTAATTTAACACTTTAAAATGACTTTAAAAAATGAACTAAAAATCAGTGATGATATATTTTACCAAACTAAAGGTTGTAATATGTTTGTCAGATGGGTCACACTATACGACAAGTGATTTTAGATCTGTATGTTATGTGGATGTCGCAGAGTAATTCAGTCAATAAACATTAACCAGTAATCAACTATTGAAAAAATTACCACACTATAGCTTGTAGTAGATTTGTAAGGTGTATTTTAATAAAATATGAACTGTAATACAGCTGTGTAAAAGGAACAGAATTTCACATGATCTGTGTATTTTACTAGGTTTCGAGTCTTTATAAATCAACAACCTCCTCGTGTCTCTGAATCTTGTACGCTTTGAAACAGTAACCGCAGTTTAGAGACGATCCCTTGTCTTCTCTAGCTCCCGCTGCGGCGTTTCTGGCTATTTTCATCAAAAGTACTCGGCGAAAGGAAGCATCGGGAACTTTGACGAAATGTAATGCCTGTAGTTTGTTCACTGATTTACAACGACTTAGAAAATACAGTTTTAGAGATTTTAGGAGGTTGTCTGTGAGCGGTAGGAGGCGTGAAAGGCGAATATCTGCCGAATATCCAATATCAACCTAACTTTACCGAGCTCTCACGCTAAAGGGCTAAAGCTACCAAATTATTATGCTGATATCCAGGACAAGTAGCTACAGGTTCGGAATTTTCTCCAATAATACTCACCTGCGTGTTTACTCTTTGCGGCAGCAGCCTGTTTAAATTTGTGTGTTTTGTGAATATTACCTGAGTGAGAGCGCATGCGGTATGTTTACTGGTTTTGCTCGTTAGCAGAATTGTTTAGAGATTGATGTGTATTTTTGTTTATATCAGCCAGTGTCAGTCTTCTGTCCTGTGATGGAAGAAAGGAGATGCAATCCTTACCCAACTATGTTCTTATTATTTGGGTGCTGTTCTTAAGTCTACTCTACAGCGCCACTACAGGTGAGTCTGAAATGAATACAAGGCTGAAGTTGGTCCCTTATTAGCCAGTTTCGTATTCCCATCTCAAACGGTGCAACATATGCATGATCCATTCCTAAAACAGCTAATGGCATTTATGAATTAACCTTATAGGATTTGACCTCCTAATCCTCAAAACGTCTCAAAAATCTCACCCTCAGCCTTCAGTCACTAACTACTTCACTTTAACCAAATTCCTAAATTTTTTTTTTACTGTATTGATTTTGGACATGGCATGGTAGGTGATGAACTGTGTTGGCATCTCATCGTCTTTTTTGTTATAACCCAATATACATGTGACTCAGGACTTCTCATTCTCATAATATGTGATTGTTGACCCTGCCAGATCAAAATATTCCTTTAGGTAAGATACTTACTTTAGCTCCAACGCTAACGTCATATTCAGAGTGATCTCCTCTCTTCTATTGACACCAAAAGAAGGTATAGATACTGAGGTATAGAAGCTGAGTTAGGTTTATGACAACACACCTGCAGTCTTGTTATTGTCATATAATGTATATTTTGGTTCGTATTTAACATATTTGTGGGTTGTTTTTTTTTTATATAGCTATACAGGTTATCGGTCATAGTACTTTTGTCAATGCAGGAGAGGATGCGACTTTGTACTGTGAACTGGTTGAGACAAAAGAGAAACTAAAACGGATTACATGGCAAAAGAGGATACGGGGGGTGTCTATAAACAAGGACTTCTTTGTCATCACCCCTGACGGCAAAACAGAAAATAAAAACGGATTAGGAGACAGAACTGAATTCATTGGGAACATCCAGAAAATCATCGGCACAGTTCTACTGAAGAACGTTACCTTATTAGATGAAGGAGTCTACACATGCATCTTCAACACATTCCCAAATGGACAATTTCAGGCAGGGATTTATCTCCATGTACAAGGTAAGATTTGTTATTCATGAATCACTGTCTACCACATTTTTGCATGCAATTTATGTAAGTAATATTCTGTAATATACAATTTTTTTGAGAATTGGTGAATATGATAATGCAGTATTCGAGTCAATATTTTTCAAACGCTGATTTTCTAAATTGTAGAAATTCTGTTAGAAATAAAGAATAGTTTGTAGCTCTGTGTGTTTTCTAAACTGTAGACGTTAGTCATTTTTCATATTAGGACATATTAGTATGGATTTTTCTTTGTGACAGTGTTATATAATGAAACTAATAAAGAAATAATTAAAAGGAGAATTAATTCAATGTTTCATTAAATTAATAAAAGCTTAAATAATTTTGATTTATTTAATCATTATTTCAATGTGCATTTTATTTAATTTATTAATTGTATTTATTAATTATTGTAAACAATTGAATTTATTATTTAACTATTTCAAGCGACTTGCAACCTTGCACTATGAAATAATTATATCAACATCATCCATCATCCGTGAGTGGGCGGGCCTAACTCCCATCCAGTCAGAATGATTGCTTTGGTCTGCTATTACTCTTTTCTCAAACATGGCAGCTCCATTCATGGATGTGCAAGTGATTTCTCGAGAGTTTGTTATAAAAATGGATAGAGCTACAGGGCAGCTACTGGTGCCTGTTTTGGGGTGTTTAACTGTAGTGGATTGTGTGGTGGTAATTGTAGTTGTAGTGGATAGACTGTGAGTGCAGTGTTATTAGCACCGGGTGGCTTCATCTGGCTGATTACCATGGCACTTGTCCTTTTACCAGCTTTTCTCCCTCCTGTGAATAAGTACAATAATAAAGTGTATTTATTACTCCATTTCTGGTGGGTGGTTGTTCTGTTCTCTATTCCTGACCAAACCGGGTAAACAAAGGTGGTGGCAGCGTCACGCTATCTAGTTTGTAGAGAAGAGCTGTTACAACTCTTAAGCATGCCAGCTACTTTAAAGTACATTTACATGTAAAGTTTAATATGAACGTACATCTGAAAGGACTGGCGTGGGTGCCAGCATTACCCCGGCCACCAGGGGACAGCGGGAAAACAGCAATCAGTCCTAACACCCTGAACCTTGTGAATGGGCTATATGTACGTCTCAGGAAGCAGTCTGGGTTACTGGTTCTTTGCTATACCAAGTGTGTGTAAGGTCCTGGCCGGTAATGGTAGAGGGTTATAAGATTTTGAGCTCATACCTGTCTTTCGTTCTCTAAGAGTGCTGGCCTTCCGAAGAGAAGAGAGGATTATGAGGTATTAAGGGTTTTCTCACCCCTCCCTCTCTTTGTTCCTCTGGCTCACCCCTACTAAATAGTGGAGAGTACTTCAAGTGAATTGGGAGATCTGTTGTCCCCTCCTTCATGTTGCTTATTTATTTAACCAGTTTTCTCCATCCCTGACTTGGGGTTGCTGTTTGTTGGAAGTTTACTAGGTTTACAACTGGGTTGGTTTAGGAGTTAGCCAATCTTCCCAGGCATCCTTTATTTTCACTTTTCCCGAGCCCGGGAGGGTTTGTGCAGTACTTGATTTTTTCCACCTACATTTAGTTTCCACCTATTTTATTCACCTTCTGTTTAAAGTTTGGCCGTAGAGCTCCGGTGGCGGACACAGCAGCCTGGGTTCACCCAGGTTTGTTTATTGATTTATTTCATCCGCTTCTTTATTTTCACCCACATTTTGACTGCTTTGCATTTGGGTCCTATCTTGCCTGGCAGAGCCCCCGAGTGGTGTTCAGGAGCCCTGAACCATATTCCACCGGCAGCTACCATTACAACCTATAGCTATGGAGATTCTTATTCCTAATGCTATATGACATAACGCAAACTTTTTCTTATCTTCGCTGCAGAGAGACAGACCTCTATTCCCCTGTCACTAATGATGAGTTGGACCGCATTGTAATTGATGTCCACAGAAGCCATCCAAAGACTGATGGTCTTTTGAAAGCCAGGGGTGTGTGTGTTCCACGTAAGTGTGACCATACAGAGAGAGACATGTTAGTTGGGTTGCCAGCAAAAATATGAATTGAACATGGCCATACTATCCACTCATAAAATTAGTTGGCTAGTTGATATTCAGTTATACTAGCAGCTACTGTATAGTTTCAAGTTTCAGGTTTACTTGTCATTTGCACTCTACAGCACGACAACACTGTATACATACTAAACATATTAAAATAAAGAGATATAAAATAGTTATATTAAATAAATACAAAATACACAAAATCTACACAAAATACAGAATATACAAAGTAGGGCTGTACCCGATTTTGTCAGTCGAATCGGATTCGCCTGTCCTGGTCAACGATTTGACTATTCGTTCATGTTTTTTCCATGTACATTATCTAGTAATCAGTAAATCAATTTTGCAAACATTTCAGATCTGATCCTCCTCATTTAGAAAGTCAGCAGAGTCACAGGAACATATTTCTGAACTAAAAGAGACATCGTGTATGATGATCGATCTGAACTGGAGCCTGATTTAATTAAAGGGTATAGCGCCGGGCAGCAGCTCGTATTTATACTAAACATTAGCGCTTATAGCTTATAGTCTTTTTAATTTCACTTCTAACAATTTTTACTAATTATTATTAGATGAAAATAAGAATGGTAAACCTGAAACCGTTTAATTATTAATTACCTGCGCTGAAATCATTATCTCTCGTTTATCGGCAGGCGTGTTAACGACGGTACTTATCCTTAAATAAAAATAATCTCAGCTGTAGACAAATAAATATAAATATCTGTAATTTAGGTTAAAATAATGGAATTATAATAAAACAAACGTCTCCCGTCCAAACAGCTGTTACGGCTAAACCGAAAGTCAGCTCCCTCGTTTGGAGCAGTGTTGGATGTCTGACTAAATGAAGAGCAGAATTCGGTTTAGCTTGTTCGGATTCTCTTCTTCAAAAGCTCCTTCAGACTTTCTCTGAGACATCGTACCACCGGTGTTTCTCAGCTTCACGGCTTCCTTCAGCGGTGAACACCTAGCGCACGTTGTCACGTGGATTTAATTTTTTATCAAGCATGCGTCACAGCCCAGCTAGAGCTTTAATATATATTTATTATTCCCCTTTAATAATTATTAATGTATATTTGAATTCTTAAAGTTCTTGTGCATTTCTGTAAGCTTTAGTCTGTTTTGCGAAAAATAACTCGTCACTGTTCTCAGTCGAATTAAAGGCTCTCCTACTGACGATTCGACTCGTCGACTTCTAGAGGGCAGCCGGAATACAAAGACAGGAGGGCTCTGTAGAAATTCTCTGGTATGTACATTTATTAGACAAGGATAGTCTAAGAGTGAGTGGAGCTATAATATAAATATGTATATTTATGTCTATTCCTGTTGTTTAAAGTGACTCAGTGATGTTGTCCATAGCGGTGATGTATAAGAGTATTAATAATAATAAAGTGTCAGAGTGCAGCGGTATTGGTGGTGTTGGTGCTGTTGGTGGTATTGGTGCTGTTGGTGGTATTGGTAGTGTTGGTGGTATTGGTGGTGTTGGTTGTATTGGTGGTGTTGGTTGTATTGGTGGTATTGGTAGTGTTGGTGGTATTGGTGGTGTTGGTGGTATTGGTAGTGTTGGTGGTAATGGTGGTATTGGTTGCATTGGTGGTGTTGGTGGTATTGGTTGTATTGGTGGGTAGAAACTGTTCATTAGCCGGTTTGTTCTGGCCTGGATGCTGCGGTACCTCCTGCCTGATGGCAGTAGGGTGAACAGGCCGTGTGCTGGGTGGCTACAGTCCAACCCGATCTTTTGGATTGTCCTCAGGCAGCGGGACTGGCAGATGCCCTGCAGGTCTGGAAGTTTTCTGCCCATGATGATCTCCGCTGTCCCCACTACTCTCTTCAGGGCCTTGCAGTCGTAGGCAGGACAACTGCCGTACCAGACAGTGATGCAGGCTGTGAGGATGCTCTCTGTGGTTCATCTGTAGAAGTTGGTGAGGATGTTAGGAGGCAGACCAAACTTCCTGAGCCTTCTCAGGAAGAAGAGGCGCTGACAGGCAAACCTCACTACTTTGTTGGTGTGGAGTGACCAGGTGAGGTCATCTGTGAGGTGTACCCCGAGGAACCTAACACTGCTGACCCTCTCCACTTCAGCCCCATTGATGTATAAGGGAGAGTGACCACCCCTCTGCAGGTTCCTGTAGTCCACGATCATCTCCTTAGTTTTGCTGATGTTGAGACTGAGGTTGTTGTGGTAGCACCACTCTGACAGGGCGCTGACCTCGTCTCTGTCCTAGGCCTAGGATGGTGGTGTCATCAGCAAACCTGAAGATGTTGGATGTGTGTCTGGCTACACAGGGAATACAAGAGGGGGCTGAGGACACACCCTTGTGGCTCAGAATCAGCGTGGAAGAGAAGCTGTTTCCTACTCTCACCACCTGGGGTCTACCTGTCAGGAAGTCCAGGACCCAGTGGCACAGATGAGAGTTCAAACCCAAGTCTGTGAGCTTGGGGATGAGTTTAGCCGGGATGATGGTGTTGAATGCTGAGCTGTAATCTATGAACAGCATTCTCACATAGGTGTTCTTCCTGTCCAAGTGTGTGAGGGAACGGTCAGTGCAATAATGTGATCTGTGGATCTGTTGGAGCAGTATGCAAATTGAGGGTCCATGGTGGCTGGAAGCGAGGAACAGATGTGGGTTTTGACCAGCCGCTCTAAGCACTTGATAGCCGCTGACATCAGAGCAACGGGCGGAAATCATTCAGGTACTGTAGGTGATAGCCGGTTTCTTGGGAACTGGAACAATTGTGGTTCTCTTGAAGCATGTGGGAATCACTGACAGTCTTAAAGAGAGGTTAAAGATGTCAGTGAAAACCTCAGCCAGCTGGATGGCACATGCTCTGAGCCTCCGACTGTGGATGCCATCAGGACCAGGTGCTTTGTGTGGGTAAACTGCCATGAAGAATCTGACCACCTCAGACACAGAAATGGATGGAGCGCAGCTCTCCTGATCTACTGGGGGTTTTATAGGTGGGGAGGTGTTGTTTGCCTCAAAACGAGCATAATGTGCATTTAGCTCATCTGCAAGTGAGGAGGACAACCCCATATCACAGATCCCACCACCTTTGTAGTCAGTGATAGCGCAGAGACTATTACACATGTGTCTGAGATCAGACCCACAGTAGTTAGACTCCACTCTGTCCCTATAGTTCCTTTTGACCAGCCTGATGGTCCTCTGAAGCTCATATCTGGCTTTCTTATAACTCTGTAGGTCACCAGTGTTGTAGGCTATGGTCCGAGCTCTTAGTTTGGCTCGAACCTCAGTGCTGACCCAGGGCTTCTGGTTGGGAATGTTCTGATATTGACCTTTGGAACAATGTCATAAGTACATTTACTGATGTAGCTTGTGATGGAGTCAGTATATTTTTATTGATGTCAGTGCCAGCTTCATCACAAAACATCTGCCAGTCTGTGGTTTCAAAGCAGTACTGAAGTGTGAAGATGGCCTCCTCACTCCATTGGTAGACTGATCTGAGAACTGGCTTGGCCTGTTTAAGTTTTTGTTTGTATGCAGGCAGGAGAAGAATTTAATGTGCTGGCAGTATTTGGGCAGAACCATTTTCAGGTTTGCCACAATAAAACGCCTCTGAGTGAAAGTTCTCCAGTACGTATGTACATATTGTACATACTCCAGTAGGTATGTGTATTCTAGCTTCTCAGTGAAGCTGGACTATTATGACCATTCCTAGTTCAACATTATCAGACTGTAGCCTGTCTCTTTGTATACTTTATTAGCCTTGAATGATCACGACACCCATAGAACCACCACAGTGCAAAGCTGCAAGACGCATGAAATAAATAAATAGTTAAATAATTGAATTATCTAAAAAATACAATTAATAAAATATTGAAAATGCACATTGATAAATAAATATAAATAACAAAATAATTTCAGTTAGTACAAATTTCATTAGTTAATTCTTTATTAATTAAGTGACATAATATTGTAATTTTAAAAAACCTCCATGTATTAGTGACTGCTATTAGTGTTTTTTTTTTTGTTTTTTTTGTCATAATAAATAATCAGAGCCTAAACCAAACAGTGGTGTGGCCATAACCTTAACAACTGGTTAGATGCAATGATTTAATGAAAATACAAAATAAATTGTGTTAAATTTTGCATAAACTGATGGAGATTTTATTTGCTTTCTGTTTTATATTTGGATGTGTAATGACGTGTTTGTTTGCCCTCATAGTTCCTCCTGTTGTCAGTGTGAGGACCGATATGATTCCTGTTGTTGGCGAGTCTACAGTAACCTTGGCCACATGCACTGCTGCTAAAGCAAGGCCTGAGGCAGTTGTGTCCTGGCGTGTGAATGCTCTAAGCGACTCTGTAGAAGAAAAGACCGCCCTCTCTGAAAATTCTGATGGAACCTTCACTGTCAAAAGCTTCTTGATCGGTGTCCCATTCAAAGATCTAAACCAGCAGAAGGTTCAGTGTTTGGTTAAGCACATTAGCCTGAGGAAGCAGCTGATATTGGACTACACTCTAGTCATCCACTGTAAGTCACTTGAACACTATAAAGACACATGTTAAATACACCGTTACATTGTACTTCGACAGAATGAAACATTGTATAAAGAACCCGCTGCACCATACGTTTTCAGAAAGAAACCTTCTACAGTTAGGAAGATTAGTGCGGACAGTTACTCTGTGCTGATTTCCCCTCAGATCCCCCACAGGGCGTGTCTCTTATTCCAGTCCACGTTTCAACAGTATCTCAAGAATTTCAATGTGCAGCTGATGCGAATCCACGCCCGAGGTTCATCTGGAGCAGGTATGAGTCATATGAAACACCCAGCACCAGCTGGGGCAGCTACAGGACAATATATCTGTTAAAGACTACATAATATTTGGAATGTAAATGCAACCCCCCGTTGTAGCCCAGCTTCTAGAAATCACCCTGTTGTTTCTTCTTCAGGAAGAAACAACATTTGCTTTTCATGTTTCATAGTCTACTGCTATTACTGGTCTTCTGGTTGTACTTCTTCTCAACACTCACTTAAATACACAGTATTTAAACTGGATATTTGCAGAATATGTAGCACTTTTGTCTAAAGAAATAGTAACATTATTAATTCTCTTTTTTAACAGGGTGAACAAGAGTTTTTCAGGTCCTGTTAATGCTGACAGGCTGATAATCCCAATGACCTCTGATAATAATGGGTTGTACCTGTGTAATGTTTTAAACGAGTATGCGAATGCCACAGGTGTCTTAAACATGCATGCTTCCACAGGTGAGTCTCATTAGTACTGATGTAAAAATAAGCTGTATGTATATCATTGGTCTTTGCTGAGAGATGGTACAGGTTAGATGCCTTGCTATCTACTTCATATGACAGCAGTTTAGTGTAGTAGTTTACTGTCACAAGATGGAGTTCCATCAGTCAGTCAAATTTTAATTTACTGGCATCACTTTTATATCCATGAAACCTGAAATTTAACCTGAGAATGCAGGTGCTTATAACCCACTTGTTTTCTCTCTCCATGTAGAGTCCAGTCCTGTCTGTTGGAGTTTGTTCACCATTTCCTTTCTTGGCATTACAGTTGTTTATTTAATATGGAAATTTAAATTGACTGGGAGATTAAACACATTAATTTCATCACTGAGAGAAAGAACTGGGTGAGTTTGGTCATTTTGAATATAAAGCACAACGTACAGAGTTTTTAAAGTTTCTAAAACAAATGTAAAAGTCATTTTTGTCTTTGTAACAGTAATGTATTTTTTTATATATGCATTAGAAAAATTATCCCACAAGACCCAGCAAATAATATGTGTCACTAATTTGAATGCACCCACTCCAGGCATATTTCTGTGTCCATAAACTCACCTCAAGAGATTAAACCGCTAGGACAGCAGGGGGAGCGGGAGCCTGTAAGACCAAAGGACAATACACAACTTCAGCAAACTGGAGGTGGGACAGGAACTACAGCAGAAGAAAAAGAGGAGTGTACTGGGACAATCGTGGACCCACTTTCATCAGACAGTGTCACCAACACCAGAACTTTTGTAGTAACACCTGACACCAGAGAGATTAGATTGGAGGGGCCAGGAGAGCATTGGGCCAGAGAAACTACAACTGAGGACACACCAATTTAAGTAAGTACAGTGAGGCAAAAAAGTATTTAGTCAACCACTGATTGTGCAAGTTTGCCTACTTAGAAAGATGAGAGAGGTCTGTAATTTTCATCATAGGTACAATTTAACTATGAGAGACAAGATAAAAAAAAAAATCCAGGAAATTACATTGTAGGATTTTTAAAGAATTTATTTGTAAATTATGGTGGAGAATAAGTATTTGGTAAATAACAAAAGTTCAACTCAGTACTTTGTAACATAACCTTTGTTGGCAATGACAGAGGTCAAACGTGTTCTGTAAGTCTTCATCAGGTCTGCACACACTGTAGCTGGTATTGTGGCCTATTACTTTATGCAGATCTCTCTAGAGCAGTGATGTTTTTGGGGCTGTTGCTGGGCAACACAGACTTTGAACTCCCTCCACAAATTTTCTGTAGGGTTGAGGTCTGGAGACTGGCTAGGCCACTCCAGGACCTTCAAATGCTTTTTATGGAGCCACTCCGTTGTTGCCCGAGCGGTGTGTTTGGGATCATTGTCATGCTGGAAGACCCAGCCACGTTCCATCTTCAATGCTTTCACTGATGCGGGGAGGTATTGGCCTAAAATCTCACGATACATGGCCCTGTTCATTCTTCCCTTAACACGGATCAGTCTTCCTGTCTCCTTTGCAGAAAAACAGCCCCAAAGCATGATGTTTCCACCCCCATGCTTTACAGTAGGTATGGTGTTCCTGGGATGCAACTCAGCATTCTCTTTCCTCCAAACACGCCGAGTTGAGTTTTTACCAAAAAGTTCTATTTTAGTTTTATCTGACCACATGATATTCTCCCAATTCTCTTCTGGATCATCCAGATGCTCTCTGGCCTGGACATGTACTGGCTTAAGCAAGCGGACGCGCCTGGCACTGCAGGTAGTGTGTTACTGATGGTAGCCTTTGTTACTGTGGTCCCAGCTCTTTGCTGGTCATTCATCAGGTCCCTTCATGTAGTTCTGGGACTTTTGCTCACCGTTCTCATGATCATTTTACCCCACGGGATGAAATCTTGCGTGGGACCCCAGATCAAGGGAGATTATCAGTGGTCTTGTATGTCTTCCATTTTCTTACAATTGCTCCCACAGTTGATTTATTCAATTATTGCCTATTGTAGATTCACTCTTCCCAGCCTGGTGCAGGTCTACAACTTTCTTCCTGGTGTCTTTTGACAGCTCTTCTGCCTTGACTATGGTTGAGTTTGGAGTCTGACTGTTTGAGGTCTTTTATACAGATAACGAGGTCACACAGGGGCCATTTATAACAGTAATGAGTGGAGGAGAGAAAAGCTTCTTTAAGAAGAAGTTACAGCTCTGTGAGAGCCAGTAGAAGAACTTGAACAATCAGTGGTTAACTAAATACTTTTTTGCCCCACTGTATATTTCTAAAGGTGCTATTGACATGAATTTCTCACCAGAAGTCGGTAGCAACTCACCCAATCCACTTATTCAAAAAACATTAAACCATAGATGTCCATAAATTAAATTATGTGTAATAATAAGAAATGACACAGGGCAAAAAGTATTGAGCATGCTAAAATTTAATAGTTTAAAAAAAGAAATGTGACCAGTGCCACCAGTATGTTCTGCAACAATAAGGTTGCAACGGTCTTGAGAGAGCTCACTAGTTTTACCCATCATTAGATGTTTCTTGTATGGCACCTTGGTAATGAGACCCCTTTTTATATACCACCAGTTGAACCAACTGATACGTTTAATGACTTTCCATGGCTTTTTGCACCTCTCCTTCATGTGTTCAGTACTTTCTTCCTGTGCCATTTCTCATTAGAATATAATTTATGAGCATCTATGGTTTGATTTCTTTGCATTTGTGGATTGGATGGGTTGTTACTGACATCTGGTGAGAATTTCATCTCAATAGCATCTTTAGGAATATATTTACGTAGACAATTGCTGACGTGTTCAATACTTTCACCCGCTATAGATCCCCGCTATAGATCCCCAACATATTGCTACTGATTTAATGACTGTTCCCTTTAAACATTATGCAGTATTAGGGACAGGTGATACCCCTGATCTTCCATTAGATCTGATAACAAGCGAGTTTTTTCTGTGGATAAAAATCGTACTTGGTGTCTGAATAAGGCTTTAGGGAGCAAAGCCCCCCTATTGCCACCTCTTGTTGCCAAGTGTGCTCTGAGCACCTAGATTTTCTAATTTGAGGGGGAAAGGCAATATGAAGAGACAAAACCAGGTCAAGCGACTCAGAATAAAGAAGAAATGTTATATGGCTGTAAACTCATCCTAGATGCTTGCAAGACAGATATGTAGTAAATGCTGTTTGTATTATCAGGTCAGCATAGAAGAAATGTAAATGGTGCTAGATGTACTGTAGATTATATAATAAAATGTAGAATAAGACACTGGCTGGCCAAAAACAGTCACCACCTGGATTTAATTTAGCAAACAGGTACGAGCCTCCCATTGGATAATTACTGCATGGGTGATTGTTTCAGCTGGCAACAAGTTATTTAACTTATTTAACCCTAAATAAGTAACTAACTAACCTATTTAGCTTCTCATTTGTGAAACATTTGTTTTAATGTTGAAAGACGCGTCCTGTGGTCATGGTAAAGATGTGAATCTGTTACAGAAGGGTCAAATTATTGGCATAAGAAAGGAGACTGCTAAAATAGGGTTAAGAATGGTCCAACTAATTTTTGTGTAGTGGAAGGACAGTGGGAAAACCTCGCCAATGAAGGAATGTGGTTGGTGGGGGCAGATCTTGAATAAACAGCGATTACTTAAACATTTGGTGAAATCAAATCATAGAAAACAGTAGAATAGTGAAAGTAAGAACATTTCCACAGGCACAATGCGAAGGGAACCTCAAAAGAGATTGAGACTTAACATGAGTAGCCTTAAGAAAAACTCCTATTGGTGAGGCGAACCAGCAAAAATGGCTTCAATTTGCTAGGGAGCATAAAGATTGGACGGAAGCAAATAAAAAACAGAAGGTTGTATCGTCTGATGAGTATCAGGGTAAGAGGAGAGGCGGCTGAGGTGATGCACCCATCATGCCTAGTGCCTACCGTGCAGGCCTGTGGAGGCAGGTCTATGATCTGGGGTTGCTGCAGTTGGTCAGGTCTAGGTCCGGCAATGTTAGGTGCCCAAAGAATGAGGTCGGCTGCCTACCTGGATATACTGAACCACCTGGTTATCCCATCATTGGATTTTTTCTTCCCTGATGGCACAGGCATATTCCAATGTGATAATGCCAGGATTCACCAGGCTCAAATTGTGAAAGAGTGGTTCAGGGAGCATGAGACAGCATTTTCACACAGTCCAGACCTGAACCCCATTTTGAAACTTTGGGATGTGTTGGAGAAGACTTTGCGGAGTGGTCCATATCTCCCATCATCAATACAAGATTCTAGGGAAGAAATGAATAAAACTCTGGACAGAAATAAATGTTGTCATTGCAGAAGCTTGTAGAAACAGTGTTATATGTGTATGTTGAAATACTTGTTTTGCTCTTATACTCATAATGACCTTCGTTCTCTATAGGTATGAGTGCTGGGCTAGGGTTGCCAGGTAGTGCACTTTTGCTTTATATATGTCTGTGTATTGATCTTTCTAGGTATCAGCACTTGCCCGTGGTTCCGGCATGGTCTGAGCGCATGGCAACAAGTTTAGACTCTACCCTCCCTATACTAGCTGGAAAAATATCCAACAGAGCACTAAGCAACGGTTGTAAGCTGCTCTGGATTTAGTGTCTGGCTAAAAGCCTTAAATGCAAATGTAAATGTTAGATACAAATGGAGATCACGTGACTGTGACTTCGATCAATAATAGGTGTTATTTAATTAACCAAACAAAAATAGTTGCTGCTGCTTCTCAGAGACTGTGATATTTAATTGTTTATTTATTACAATGTTGCCTGACATAACAAAGTTTAACTTTGTGCATTTATTGTAGCGTGCATCTTTTCTCTTGACATTCCAAGGCATATAATAGATTTCTTTTGAGTTTTAGCCCCTAAGAGTTTTATTTAAAAATAAAAATACATTTATATTTTTAAAAACATCAGAAAAATTAAGGGAAAAGCGAAAAAGAGCGATATCAGTGGATGTTGCAAAAAGTCTAGCAAATGTTTTTGGAAAAATCCAGTGGAGATCCTAAGATGGTTGCTTTACATTTGGAGCCGTTTCATATGGTGCTTACATTCAGTTTACACTTGTTAATAGCAATTCTACAGGAGGTCCACAAACCAAAATGAGTACTGTCCCAGCCACATAGATGACAATCTAGTGGTATAACATCCAAAATGCAAAGCCAATACTAAGACTCGTCTTGGAGTCAAGGGAAAAACTGATTTAAGGTATTCAGTTAGAAACAAGACACTCACATTGATGAAACAGCTCTTATGAAACTATTAAGCACAAAATTGGTACTTGGCAGCTGCTGAAAAGATTTGACTGATCTGGTCTTTCCTTGACGTCATATACAATGGAACGACAATATGGGATATCTGCATTTTTGTGCAGTTATGGTCACATCTGACCAAGGATGAGGTGTCCTTGTGGCTTTCTTCATTATGTGACAGGAATCAAATGACAATGTATTTGCAGAAGACTATTTAGTGATTAACACTTGTAATGCTTTCATCTGTTATAGAAAAAGTCTTACTCTTTTGCTACCAACTTTGTTTCTTGGGATTTTAAGTACAATGTAAGTACAAACAACCTTGTAACCTCTGCATAAGAGCGTCAGCTAAATGTCATAAAATATGTAAATAAGTATGGTAAATGTTTTTCCAGCTTAAGATGTTATAAGTTTGGGTATGTGTGTATGTCATGTAATATCTGTTTACTAATTAAACAATTCACTCTTGTACAAACCTAGTAAACGTCCTAACAGACTCAACTTAAACTCATTATTTGAGAATTGTGTGACTCATTACTTAAACTATGGATCAAATAACAATGTATCTATGTACCTGAAAACCGTGTTATTCAACTGTGAGGTAACTAGAAAAAAATGATTTTACTCAATTTTAAAAAACAAA
>JAMWET010001796.1:0-25000 GCA_024036415.1 Prochilodus magdalenae
GAAACAGATAGAGAGAGTGTCTTGATAGTTCTCTCTTTTCTTCTCAACCCACAACAAGACGCCGGGCGCAACGTGCAGGAGGAAAAAGAGAGCAGAACACGACCCTCTCTCAGCGTGATCACTCCTGCAACGTCGTCCTGGAATTTCTCATCTTCCCTCTAAGTAGCAGAGCTTGCTGACACTAAAGGTCTAACGCCAAAGAATGATATAGAACTACTGAACCAGTCTTTTTTGCCCCCCTATATTAGTGATCACGAAATCTGTGCGTTGCATATTCCATTGACTTACCTCCTATCATTATCTACTTACTCTTTCATTGTACTGGTCAAGTCGTTGACTGACGAAGCTATATATCTATATATATTATATTAAAATTAAAAGCTCACTGCAACAACAACATCCATACAACTCACCTGTACAGACATTCTACGAAGTATAACGATGAGGGACGAGGGTGGACGATTCCGGGGGCTCAGGTCTTCGTCCCGGAGCAAAGAGAGGGCTTAGGAGCTCGATCGATACGCTCAAACACACGAACGAGGGGCTCTTCATCAGTGACGCGCTAAACGAAGCGGAGGCGCGGCCCGCATCAAGCGCTGCCCTTCGCCGAGTGCCAAGGCGGAGCAGTGACCGCGCAGAACAACTTCCGGAAGCATCGACCTGTTTTGCCTCAGGAACCACGGATTCATTCCTGTCAATCCCAAGCATAGATCAAAACCTCTAACACCTAACCGTGTCTCTCCCTGCCCAATGGGGGGGGCAACAACCACCTCAATGTGAGTTACTGTGGATACACATCGTGCTCCTGGAGGGCCCCATTGTTCAGCGTGGGTTGATGCCCCTACCTGCTCTACACAACACAAGACATGGGGAAGTGTTGAGAAAAAAGAGCGACAGGAACGGCCAAACTGTGCTGGAGGCTGGTCCTTCAGGATGGAGTTGTGCACACCTCATCTAGATGTTCACTGTGAAAGTCAGATGTTTAAGGTTGGGTTGTCATGGCTAGCTTTGTGGCCCCAGTGTAAACCCTGAGCAGCAGTCTTTAGACTCCTGAGATGTCTTGACTGGTGGACTACATCTGGGGGGTGAAAGGGGAAGGGAGTCTGATTTGGATTTAATAAATGTTGGCATGGTGAGCATAAAAACTAAACCCTATTACTTTACAGCTTCTGTCATGGCATAAGACCCTTGCAGTGAAGACCTGATGCCTTCTGATTTGGAGCTGGGCCGAGTGGCCAACAACATCCAGGAGCTTCTCTACACCGCCTCGGACATCAGCCACGACCGCTGCGTTAAAGTCCTACTGGCTAAAGCGAAGGTACATGTGACATAAGACTGCTAAATATTCGTAACTCCTGTATTACCTCAGGCCGGTGATGGGATGGGATGGGATGGGATGGGATTGGATTGGATTGGTTGGGATGGGTTGGGTTGGGATGGGATTGGATGGGTTGGGATTGGTTGGGATGGGATGGGATTGGTTGGGATGGGATGGGATGGGATGGGATTGGATGGGATGGAATGGGTTGGGATCAGTTGGGATGGGTTGGGATGGGTTGGGTTTGGTTGGGATCAGTTGGGATGGGTTGGGTTGGGTTGGGTTTGGTTTCGGTTGGGATGGGATGGGATGGGATGGAATGGGTTGGGTTGGGATCAGTAGGGATGGGTTGGGTTGGGTTTGGTTTCGGTTGGGATGGGATGGGATGGGATGGAATGGGTTTGGTTGGGATCAGTTGGGATGGGTTGGGTTGGGTTTGGTTTCGGTTGGGATGGGATGGGATGGAATGGGTTGGGTTGGGATCAGTAGGGATGGGTTGGGATCAGTTGGGATGGGTTGGGATTGGTTGGGATGGGTTGGAATCAGTTGGGATGGGTTGGGATCAGTTGGGATGGGATGGGGCGACCAAACTGTTTCTCAGGTCTCTAGACCACATGCTTGTCACTCCCCATAAAGAGATGTTGCCGGGCTGAGAGACGCACTTTATCACAGTGGTGTAAAAACTTTGATCTCTTTTTCTGCACAGTGTAAAAGCTCTAGTTCTCCTTTCAGCCACTGTGGTCTATCAATGATGGACAGACCAAATAGAATCGATCCAAACCTGACTTAGTCGAAATAAAACCTGTTCTAATTCCAGCTCCACTGCAGGTTAAGGAAGCTGGTTCATCCTCCTGTACAGCTCCACTCTGGAGAGTTTTAAGGTGGACTGGATAATTCCATCAGTGCTGTTTTATAGTTTGATGTCTTGACGTTAATAAACACAGGCTGGTTTTGAGAACTGTGTATCCAGACTGGCATGTCAGGTCTGCAGTTTTTATTGGATACGTCCAGCAAACGTGTTATTATTTATATTATAATATATTAATCTAATTAATTCTAATAACACTTTACAGTCCTAATTAAAGGGTAATGAAGTCGAGCGTTTTGTGAGAAAGGGACGATGCCCTTGAATGTTCAGCAGGTACATTAACCACACCTCGAACTGAGTTAGCCCTGTGCTTCCTCTCTGTGTGCAGGACGGCTCCCTGGAGCGGTTGAGCTCTGCCGAGTTTGTGCGCGTGAGCCGCGCGGTGGAGGGTTTCGTGAAGGAGACGGAGGCCCTTTGCTCCAGACGCAGCGTCAGTCTGAGGGGGGCGCTGCAGAGCCAGGCCAACCGCTTCGTCCACCGCTTCCATGATGAGCGCAAAACCAAGCTAAGGTACAGGCACACGTGTGCACTGAGCGAGCGCCCACCGTGTGTCTGCAGCGGCCGTCTTACCACAACCGCCCTGGAGGTCCTGTAGCAAACGATCTTCCTGTCTCTGTCATAATTTACCAGCCCCCCTACACCTCCGCCCTGTTCATCAGTGGAGAGAGACCACCACACAGGAGATGCATTCTAGGTCCTGGCACCACTGAGAAGATGAATTGCCAGAGTGAGGGCCAGTGCAGTTCCTGTAACAACCACAATTGGTGGGGGCTCATACGAAAAGAAGCCCCTGCGTTACCGAGGATGCAGACTATTAAAAAATCAGCTTGTGATGTGGATTTTATTTATTTATTTATTTATTTATTTATTTATTTATTTATTTATTTATTAATTTTTCAGTTTTTGATTGATTAATGTAGCGGATTGTGGGGCACTGTTGCACGATTGGGACGCAGCATGCCATGCAATGCGGAATTTCGTTTTTCCAGTTTTCAGTTTTGGCAAGTGGAAAATGACCCACACACCCTGGAAGTGTGTTTGGTACAGTATTCAGAAATGAAGGAGCTGTACCCAACGCTGCACCAGCAAGGTGGAGCTATGAGGAAGGGGTATCTGATACATACTAGTACCACATACAAGCATGCACATTTAGGCATTCCCTGTGTGTCGTACGGTGTTCGGACTGTTGTTGTTGTTGTTGTTGTATTCGGTGTAATGTGTGGTTTTCCTTGATCGTGTTGTACTTGACACTATACGTGGTGGTTTGCTAAGGTTCACGCATAAAGTTCCTGCAGTCTGCTGCCTAAGTACACAGAGAGGATGGAACCCAGGACCGACGTCCCCTGGCTGCGTTTCAGCTACCTGGTGGACTCATTCGCGTGGATGGACGCATCACCTGCAGCCTTCCGACCTGGTCATAACACTGCATGTCTTTAGCACACACTCTAGTCGAGCACTTCATCCGGGCTTTATGAAGGGTCTGGCACGCTACAGCACCGCACCGGCTCAGTGCTTTGGTTGTAGACTATGAGGCTGCACCTGAATGAACACCCTTCACGTCCAGTCTGAACTTGCAGCTCCTACCTTTTGACTGAGATGAGTGAAAGGGGAATGAGAGGAGATGGCTTAGTCACTCCCAGCACCCCACAGAACTTAGCAACAGAACCACCGCCGTAGTTTGCGTTCTAAAATCAGAAGCTATAATACGTCATACCGACACGTAGTGCGTTTTTTAGTTTCCAGTCCGGTCCTGACATTAGCACACTTTGCACGAGTCCTCTGGCCGGGGAAAGTGGCTGCTTCCTGTTTGGCAGCTGCTTATTCACATGCTCCAGTGTTCCACCTTAAATGGAGCCGTCGTTCCAGTCTGGCCAATTTTAAGGTGGAACTTCAGAAATCCTGACATCTTTGTTTCCTGCTTATTGTATTATTATCTAATTAGAATCATTAGAGCAGCACCCAACTACCATTCCAAAAGTTTTATACAATAGTACCCCTCAGCTATATTGGATGTAGTTGGTGGTCTTATAGAACTCTCCAAGCCGCGTACACTGAACAGCTCCACCTCTGATGAGTCTGAACCAGTCCCTATACTTGATATACACCACAATCTACTCCTGAACTGTACACAGTATGGTACTCCTCCATATCTCCACCTCACACTTAATCTTCTTCCAGGCCACCCAATCAGTTAATATATATTTAGTGAGTGTAAATTAAACTTTGATGATCTTTTTCCTGCACAGTGCTAAAAGCCGCTCTAGCTCTCCTTTCAGGTTAGTAGAATTATGTCATGATGCGGACAGGACCAATAGAATCGCTCCAAACCTGCTCAGTAATAAACCTTGTTCTATCAGCTCCACTGCAGGGTAAGGAAGCTGCTCCATCCTCCTGTACAGCTCCACTCTGGGGGGGGTTAAGGTGGACTGTATAATTCCATGAGTGCTAGTTTCTAGTTTGAGGTCTTCACTTTTATTCTACATAAAAGGGGACATAAGGAGAACCTTCTGTGAGTATCTGTCTCCAAACTTTTGACTGGTTGTGTGTGTTTATCTGCAGCAGTGCTGGTTGTGTATTAGTGAGTACAGTGACAGTACCGAAGGGAACGTCAGTAGACGTATGAGGTTTACGGCACCTCTAAGTGAAAACACCAAGGCATACGCTTCCCCAAACAAACCGGTAGACATAACACACTCGGCCCCTGGCTGGGCCTCAGCCGGGAGACTCCAGCATACCTTCGTTATCTACATCATGATCGTAAATGTCCTGATCTCGTCATAACCGTAATCACAGATCATATAAACGGAGCGTGGTGCCCTGATAAGATACACGGGGTGATACACGGGACTGATGTACTGTTTACTCGCTTTCAGGTACGGAGGACAAGAAGCTTAGTGACTTCCTGCTGGTGGACGGGCAGAAATACGCTGTGGTCGGGTGAGTTTTCCTCTGCGCCATCCGCGCCCCACTCGCCAGTTTCACATTCACTGTGGTGGCATGTCGGCGTGACGCAGTTCGCTGTGAGAGCCGCAGGATTGGTCGAAGCTAGCTGTGAGTTCTTCTGAAGTGACCCAGGCCTCTCGTTTCTCCAGACGTGCTTTTGTTGCGACTTGCCTTCGTGGTTATTCTGTCTATAAGGGAGGGGCTCAGTCGGCTCCTCACCGTACCTGCAAGGTTCCTCACAGGTACCAGGAAAAGAGACCGCATCCCACCTGTCGTGGCTTCTCCACATGGGCTTCCTGTCGAGGATGGAGTTGATTTAAAATTGCTGGGTCTGGGTTTTAGGCGTTACATGCTCTGGCCCACACTGTGTACTGAACTGCCAAAAGTATTGGCGCCTCTGCTTTCACACTCTTTCTTAACTTGAGTGACGTCCCGTTCTTAATCACTAGGGTGTAATACGATGTCGGCCCACCCTTTACAGCTATACCAGCTGCATCTCTTCTGGGAAGGCTCTCCACAAGGTTTAGGAATGTGGTTATGGGAGTTTCTGACCATTCTTCCAGAAGCACATGTGTGAGGTCAGACACTGATGTTGGACAAGAAGGCCTGGCTCTCAGTCTCCACTCTAATCCATCCCAAAGGTGTTCTATCGGGTGGAGGTCAGGACCCTGTGCAGACCAGTCCGGTTCCTCCACACCAGACTCGCTCATCCATGTCTTAGTGGAGCTTGCTCTGTGCACTTGTGCGCAGTCATGCTGGAACAGGAAGGGGCCGTCCCCAAACTGTCCCCACAAAGTATTAAGAGTTCCTCTCTCTGGAACTAAGGGGCCGAGCCCTACTCCTTGACAACAACCCCACACCACACCAAAACGCTGTTACACACCTGTGGTCATGGATGATTGATGGGTGGGTGAGTGGATACGTTTGGCAGTGCCTCTCTTTTTTTCCGTGGCCCGTAACTGTGCCTGTATTTTATGGCCATAGGTTCTTATAAATTAATTTTTAATTTTAGTTTTCTTTCGGGCCTTTTGTAAATATTTTCCGTTTATTAAAATGTGTGTTTCTCAGTCATTGTAAGATTCCTGAAGCTGTTGGTGCTGTTGTTTTTGGATTCATACGGACCTGTGTAGCCGTTAAAGCAGCGGTACTGTAAACTGTCTGTTGTGGTTTATTTGTTAGATTTTGTGGCATTTAGCTGACGCTCTTATCCAGAGCGACTTACAAAGGTATTCATATTACAGGTGGGCCAGTGTAGTGTTAGGAGTCTTGCCCAAGGACTCTTATTGGTGTAGCACAGCCTAGTTACCCAGACCGGGATTCGAACCCCGGTCTCCCACATGTGGTGGTGGCTCCCTGGTGGGTAGTGGCATTATCCAGTGAGCTACACCAACCACACGATGCTCTCCCGCACGGCTCCCACACGTTTCACGGGTTACTCTGTTGTATGTTTCTACATTAGATCGAATTTTGTGAATCTTGAATTTAGCGAATAACTCACCGTCGGTACGTTTACTCTCGTAGCTGACCGGACCTTTAACAGTTTCACTGTTGATTTGTTGGCGGCTGCTGTTACAGTGCTCCACCACTGAGCCGGTCGGCTCCTAATTGACGTATCCTCTGCTGTTCTCGTCGTCAGGACGGTGCTGCTGCTGATCCGGATCTTTCTGGAATACTGCCAGTGTGTGAACGACATCCCATCCATCGCCACGGACATGCTCACACGCCTGTCGGACCTCCTCAAGGCAAGTGCATATCGACTTCTCTTTTTTCCAGATTTTAATTATGGGATGTAACCAAGAGCAGATCTAACAGAGAGTAGAAGAACCGCCCTCCATCACTGTTAGTAGAGATGCACAAACATGTGGCTGAAATATTTCAGATTCTGATCAAATGTGAAACAGGAACGATTCAAAATCAAGCCTACACGTCTTTTAGATGTTTGAATGGGGAAAGAAAGTTAGGAGTTCAGCGTTCAGTCGTATTCAAAAGTTCCAGCTGCCTGGATCAAGGCATGTGTATTGTTGGAGATGAACCCGTCCTGCACGCTGAACACTCTGTAGTGTATGAGGACTGTTTAGATGCACTGGAATGAAATTGTATTTTTTGGGCTGAAATTGAACAAAATGAAACGTTTGGTCGAAGGGTTTTACGGTCTAGAGGGTCTAAACTGCAGTAATTAAACACAGACAGGGCTCTAGACTAACTTTTTGAACTGGTTGCACTGGTGCGCCTTTTCTTAGGTGAACCAGCACCAAAGTTAGGTGCACCCAAATTTTCAACTGCATCACATTCAGCAGTTTTACACGTTTACTTTTTCTTTTTTTAAATCGCTGTCCATATAGGCAATATTGACTTGTAAATGATTAACTAACAATGTGGTCAACATAAAGTTCTTTATTTGAAGCACAATTCTACAAGAAAGGTAACACTTGGGCAGTGCATTTGTCGGGCGTGTAATGTGTTTTATAGACGCGTTGTGCTTTTTCAGCGCTTCAATTCTAAATGTATTAGAACCAGTCACAAACGCACTACTGCCGGCCATGGTCTTCCCACACTCCTTACAGTCAGTGCAGGCTGTGACTCGGAGTCGATCGTATGTGGCTAGTTATCTGATGCCGTCTCCGGACCAGGGCTCGACATAACCTGGGAGGCTGATGGCTCCGTGTCAGAGCGTTGGTTAACAATTTTTGAACGGACCAGGCCTGAACTTAACATTCTTAACAAAAATGTTGTAAATTATTCTTTTCATTGTCTCTCGTCATCCGCAGCTACACCCGCTCTGTTTATCTGACGGGCCTAGGCTACTCACCGCTCTGTCTGACTGCAGCACACGCACTTTGAAACGTACACACGTACCGGAATATCAGGATCACGGCCAATCAGCCCCGCCCTTCACCATCTTTGACTGGTTTAGACCACGAAATGGGCCTAATGTGTGTCTGTTTTTAACCACAGGGAGACTTTCAGAGTAGCGAAGACTTTTCCTTTTTTCCCCCCATCGAACGGCTGGTCGCACTGGTGCGACCTCAGATTTTTTTTTGTCGCACAATTGAGAAATTAGGTCGCATGTACAACCAAATTGGTCGCACTCTAGAGCCCTGACTGAACATTTTAACATCCCAAAAAAACCATCCCAGTCCACAGGCCTGCTGCATTCACACAGAGCGCCTCACTCCACACTGGTTTCCGTTTTATCGCGCTGTTGGAAAACTAGGGCTCGTGTTTCTTAAAGAGGAAGCGGGCACGTGCACTGAGCGCGAGAGAGAGAAGGCGTGTGAGAGTGAGTGTGTGTCCACCTCGCCGTAGCGACTCTGGAGCTCCGTTTGAGACCGAATGAAGGCTGGGAGTGTCCGTGTGCTCCAGTGTGGAACAATAAGGCGCTAACGTGGATATACCTCCGGAGCAGGTGGAGCTAGCTCCCCTCTGGTTCCGTCTACATCCAGGAAGGTATCAGCACCCTTATGAATGTGGCTGTTTGAGAAATTCCTCAGTCTGTCCACTGAGTCAAGTAGATTTTTTGCATCTTCGGTTAAATAATTTGGGTTACCGAACTTTCTCTGCGTCCCGCCTTCGTACGGCTGATGTTCTTTTCCCTGGGAAAGTAAAATACCGTACGGTGTGGGTGTTAAACTTGTTAAACCTTAGACCATGTGTAACACAAACCCTCAGATTGCAGAAGACGTCGTCTCACGTGTGTGTGGGGTTGTTCGGCAACTCGCTGGAAGGCTGAATCATGACCCCTCGCGCTCTGGCTTTCCCCTACAGGGCCCCACTTGGGGCAGCGCTGCTCTACAGGGCCTCTGTTGGACCATGTGCTTGTTATCGGCTGATTGACATGTTGTTGCTGTTTGTCTCTTTTGCAACAGCACTTCAACTCCCGGAGCTGCCAGCTGGTGTTGGGGGCCGGAGCTCTGCAGGTGGTGGGGCTCAAAACCATCACCACCAGGAATCTAGGTAAACAGCACACATACACAAACCTCTGTAGTCATGGCGATGTAACTCGGTTTGTGGGGGTGGAATCGAGGGAAGGGATGAAATGAAGAGGAGTCCTCAGAAGCTGGTAGGAGTCGTCCTGTATCTCTGTGATCTCCGTAAATGCCTCTGGGGCCTTCAAGGTTATTGAGGTGTTATGAGCTTTGCTGCGTATGTGCTGCACCCCTGCATGCTGAAATGGCGTAGCATGAAACCTGAACACTACTGAATACCAGCACCAGCTGCCCAGACTGGAGCCAAAGCTCTCACTGACTGAGCTTGCTGGTTGGAGGGGTTGATGGTGATTTTCGACTCCCTAGCAGCCTCCTAATTCAGAGGATCTGGCGGCCTTTAAATCATGGAGTGGCTTCAGAGCTCACCACCATGTGTGCTCCCCATCACGGTCAGGGATCCAGCCTGAACCAGACCTCCACTAAACCAGTGTGAAGCCATTTACAGATACCACAAGGGGGCGACAAAGACGGGCGCGTTCCTGTGACTGACGCTGCGGCTGTTCGTGCGGTTGTGTGGGACTGTTGGGCTCCCTGGGTTTAGCTCAGGAAGAAGCAGAGCATGCCAGTTAGCCTCACTCACCTGCCTTCTCCTCCCTCTCTCCTCCTGTCTCTCTCACTCTGCCAGCTCTGGTGTCTCGCTGTCTGCAGCTCGTCGTTCACTACATCCCCATCATCAGAGCTCACTTTGAGACCAAGCTGCAGCCTAAACAGTACAGCGTCCTGCGCCACTTCGACCATATCACCAAGGTAAAGGCCCCCACTCGCTTGCCACCCTCTCAGAACCTCATCTGTGCTGAAGGACATTTGGGCCCAGTTTTTTTTTTTTTTTTTTTTTAACCATACAGGGCTAATGTTTCAATTTTGATATTATATAAATATACTTTATTTATTTATTTATTTATTTATTTATTTATATATGTATATATATGTATGTTTACTTATATAATATATTTAAAAAAAATATATATATATATATATATATATATATATAGATATATAGATATATACATTTATTATATATATATATATATTAATATATATTATATATAAAATAGAAATTTGAAACATTAGCTAGTTGTGCCTGCAGACACACAGGAACTTGTGTATCATATTTGACCTTACCGTGAAGTAAAACACACACACACAGTAGTGAGCACACCTGCCTGGAGTGGTAGCCCTATCCACAGCAAGCAGTTGAGAGCTGGGTGCACTTCAGTTCTGTCCTGTTTAATATTTATATTTGAGGCGTTTAGCAGAAGCTCTAATCCAGAGCGACCTACAACCGTGTTTAGTGTTCAGTCAGAGAATCTTTCTAGCTAGTACCAGAAGGTCTAGAACCTAAAACTCTCCTTGAGCTCAGAAGCTGCCTGAAGAAGGACCAGTTCTAATACCTAGAAAGAAGGGGACAGAGTTAAATACAGCAGAAGTGCACTACCTGGCAACCCAAGCCAGTGCTCATACCTAGAGAGAAGATGAGCTACACTCAGTATAAGTGCAGGACCAAAGCATCCGCATGTATACCTCTGTTAATGCACACACACTGAGGTGCTCTATAAAGAGATGGGTCTGGAGGCCGCGAGAGTGTCTTCTGCTGTTTGAACAGCCATCTGGGAGCCAGGACCGAGAAGAGTCTGGACACTGTCTTTCATGCATTTTGAGGGATTGCGTTTTAAGCCGAGCTCTACTCGAAGCTCAAAGGGTTGCAGTAGTCATGCCTTGAAATGACAAGAGACTGGACTAGCAACTGGAGAGTCTATGGGTCGGGGACCCGAACAGGCAACGGTCTGGTTAAAAGACTGAGTACATCTCAGCAAACTGTTCAGGTATACCTCTGTCCCTGATTGTACCTGGCCTTAACTGCTCGTGAATTCTCTGTGTACCGTCTGTTTATGAATAGTTAGGTCGTCCAGCGAAAGAAATGAATCGGACGTCTTGTAGGATTTTCAGGTTTTTACTCCTCACTGAATGAAGACGAATGTTAAACCCTGATCGTGTCATGTGCTTCTTTGTGTGCGTCTGCGTGCAGGACTATAATGACCACATTGCTGAGATTTCGGCGAAGCTGGTGGCCATCATGGACGGCCTGTTTGAGAAAGTTCTGTCCAAGGTAAGAGCGTTCTGCCTGGGACCTCCAAACTTGAGGCTGCTGCTGTTTTCAGCTGTGCTAATTCATTTCATTATCTATCAGAGCCTACTGAGCAACCGCGAGGCTCGAGACAAGTCTGTAATGATGTAGGCTTACCGTTAGCATGGTGTTAACTGGTAGGGTATACGCTAGCATCGTTTGCTAGCTATATCAGCCTCACAGCTGCCATCCAAAACTACACAAGCAAACGCTTCGGCATAAATCAGCGGGTGAGATGTAAGCAAAGCCATCCAGAGTGGGTTTTGGTGCAAATTGGTTAATTGTAGAGACTTCACAGTGGTGGTGGTGAGAGTCACCATCTCTACAACACAAATATTGGCATTTTAGTAACTTCCATAAGCACCAGTGAACCTACAGACATCTCTGGAGTTCGTGTGTGTAGCACTGATCAGGGCAGAAAAGTGAAAAACCTGAAAGTACAGGCTGCATCTGGGGACTATTTTACCTCACAGTGCCTGGCATGTATCCCTCCACCCTGAACTTTAAAAGACCAGAACCAGAACCAGTCCTACAACAGCGTCTCAGACCTCAAGCAGTGTATGCAGAACCGTTCCACATGATAACTTTCTATGAGGGGGCTTTTAGAGGTGGACGTCTGGTTCCATTCACCACCACTGTGAATAACTCTGACTTGGTCTGTTTTTCTAGAACTGAGCATTTCACACCAAACCGTCTCTGAATGAATCTGATTCTGTTTAATATTCATGTAGAAAAATGGGCGACCCTGTTTATTCCTCTTTCATGATGTTTTGCCCCTGTTCTTTCCTCACAGTATGAAGTGAAAGCCCCGATGCCGTCACTGTGTTTCCGTAACGTCTGTAAACAAATGGCCAAGATGCACGAGGCTATTCATGAGCTCCTGCCTGAGGAACAGACACAGGTAAGACAGTAAACTCGGTCCTGCCCCTCACACACACCATCAGCATCCTCCACATGTACAGCAGGTTCTCAGTGAGGAACCGAAGGTTGGGTTCTAGCTTCACTGGCAGATACAGTGAGCGTCTGGTTCATAAGAACAAGGTCCAGCAGCAAACACACAGGACAACACAGCTACAGACTGGCAGAGGGCCAAACCCACTCTCTACTGACCGTGATGAGCGCCACCTCATTCCAATGTCCCTTAACCACCGTAAGATGACCTCAGGTGACCTACAGAGAGACTGGCGAGCGGTGGCTGGGGTGAAACGCACAGCGAGCATGGTTCTAAAAACAGGCTTCTGGAGGTCATTAGTGATTTTCTAAATAAACAGATCTAATACAATATCTGATCTGGAGTTTGGGAGACAGACGGGCAGGCAGACAGACGGGCGGGCAGACAGACGGGCAGACAGACAGACAGGCAGACGGGCAGACAGACAGACAGACAGACAGGCAGGCAGACGGGCAGACAGACAGACAGACAGACAGGCGGGCAGACAGACAGACAGACAGACAGACAGACAGACAGACAGACAGGCGGGCAGGCAGACAGACAGACAGACAGGCGGGCAGACAGACAGACAGACAGGCGGGCAGACAGACAGACAGACAGACAGACAGACAGGCGGGCAGACAGACAGACAGACAGACAGGCAGACGGGCAGGCAGACAGACAGACAGACAGACAGACAGACAGACAGACAGACAGACAGACAGACAGACAGGCAGGCGGGCAGACAGACAGACAGACAGGCGGGCAGGCAGACGGGCAGGCAGGCAGGCAGTATGTATCATTAGGATGTTTTCCTGACCGCTTGTTTGTGTGTGCAGATGTTGTTTCTGCGGATCAACGCCAGCTTTAAGATGCATCTGAAGAGGCAGCTGTCTCGGCTGGGGGTCGTAAACGATGGTGGTCCTCAGCATGGGTGAGTTCCACCTCCGCAGTGGGACTGTGGGATAGTGACACACCGTTTCCCCCTTAGTTCTACTTCACCTCTTTCTGTTTTGAAGTAACCGAGCAATTAATAAAAACGTTCTTTCTCAGAAACAGTGGCTACAGTAGCGTGCAGAAGTCAGAGACCACCCTTTAGACCACCCGTAGCCTAATGAGGAACTGTAGTACTGATATGTTTTGGTCATTGTACCTACATTTACTGGTATTTCCAGTGATATTTTGGCTGATTGATGCGGATGTTGGTCTTTAAAACCCCCAGTTTCATCACCAGAAGACCCCCACTTGACATGTCTGACTGTGAACATGTGTACTAACTAAATACCAACTCAGTAAAGCGCTCTCCGTTTAGGTATTAGCGTAAAAAGTGAAAACTCAGTTTGCTGCAGTTGCCAGACTTGTACAGAGCTAGTACACTTTAAAGCCAGTGCATGGGGCTCGGATGGGTCGGTGTGTTTATGAATTCCATTCCATGTCATGAATTCCATTCCTACTCTCTCCTCCGCCAACTACAGGCTGGTGGTGGTGGACGTGGCCTTCTACACGGAGAACATTCAGGCTCTGCGCTCCCTGGAGCGTCTGGACTTAAACATGCCAGAGATCTGGGAGCAGAAGAGGTGATGACTCCGAGCGAGGCCAGTAGGGGCCTTTCCACATCTCCTGAGGCGAACTGCCCTGCCTTCTTCCTCCCTCTTTCTCCCTGAAGGAAATGAAGCCCGAGGCCCTGCAGGAAGAGGAAAGTGAACGCACTTCAAAGGGGGGGAAAAAACACACTGCTGTTTGCAGATACTGAAGAAAACAAACTCTCTTTACCTCCTCATTCAGTCGCTCGCCTGCGCTCCGGCAGCTTCCTGCCTCGGAAAGAGTGCACCTCCCCGGGCTAGAGGAAATGGGACAGCCCCTGGAACTGTAAATGTTTGGTGGTGGTGGCGTAAAACCCTATTTACAGTAGGGTGTAGCAAGGGGTCAGCCTTTGGGGGACCAAATCCGGATAAGCTAAGTGTGGGTAAAGGGGTTCCCTGGCGTTTTTCAACCTGACCTCTGTTTGCCTGCGTCTGCAGCATACCATCAAATACAGCACGCGATTTCAGCTCAACTCTGAATGTACAGAAAACCTGCTGATACAAAACACGTTTCTGAAAGAAGCCAGTGGGCGGCTCTATGAGCACAGGCCTACAGTCGAAACTGGTGGGCAGCTCTTCTTGAAAGCTACTTGGAACCCAACGGGAAATTGCTACAGTACCTCCTTTACAATGGAAGTTACAAGGCTACTAATAGGGCATAATCAAAATCAATCCCATCAAGCAGTGGCTTGAAAACTGCCTATAACTGAACCCAGTGGGCAGGTTCTTAAAGGGAAGTTAAATGAGATATTTAGGTCGCTGTTGTGTGGCATACAATAGCTGCCAGCCAGTAAAAAGATTAAGTCTATTTTTTAAGTATTAAAATGGTTATTTAGTATATGCATATTTGAATGGCATGGGGCATGGTACACTGTATTGCTACCTGTATATCTTAACAGTCAAGAGTCCTTTTAAAGACAACTTAGTCAATGGGCAGTTACTTCAGTACCTGCTTATAACTGAAACCAATGGGCAGTTACTACAGTACCTACTTATGATTAAAACCAATGGGCAGTTAGTTCAGTACCTACTTATGATTGAAACCAATGGGCAGTTACTTCAGTACCTACTTACAATTGAAACCAATGGGCAGTTACTTCAGTACCTACTTACTATTGAAACCAATGGGCAGTTACTTCAGTACCTACTTACAATTAAAACCAATGGGCAGTTACTTCAGTACCTACTTCTAATTGAAACCAATGGGCAGTTACTTCAGTACCTACTTACAATTAAAACCAATGGGCAGTTACTTCAGTACCTACTTACTATTGAAACCAATGAGCAGTTAGTTCAGTACCTACTTATGATTGAAACCAATGGGCAGTTACTTCAGTACCTACTTACTATTGAAACCAATGGGCAGTTACTTCAGTACCTACTTACAATTGAAACCAATGGGCAGTTACTTCAGTACCTGCTTATAATTGAAACCAATGGGCAGTTACTTCAGTACCTACTTATGATTGAAACCAATGGGCAGTTACTTCAGTACCTACTTACAATTGAAACCAATGGGCAGTTACTTCAGTACCTACTTACAATTGAAACCAATGGGCAGTTACTTCAGTACCTACTTACTATTGAAACCAATGGGCAGTTACTTCAGTACCTACTTACAATTGAAACCAATGGGCAGTTACTTCAGTACCTACTTACTATTGAAACCAATGGGCAGTTACTTCAGTACCTACTTACTATTGAAACCAATGGGCAGTTACTTCAGTACCTACTTACAATTGAAACCAATGGGCAGTTACTACAGTACCTACTTACTATTGAAACCAATGGGCAGTTACTACAGTACCTACTTACTACTTACTATTGAAACCAATGGGCAGTTACTTCAGTACCTACTTACAATTGAAACCAATGGGCAGTTACTACAGTACCTACTTACTATTGAAACCAATGGGCAGTTACTACAGTACCTACTTACTATTGAAACCAATGGGCAGTTACTACAGTACCTACTTACTATTGAAACCAATGGGCAGTTACTTCAGTACCTACTTACTATTGAAACCAATGGGCAGTTACTTCAGTACCTACTTACTATTGAAACCAATGGGCAGTTACTTCAGTACCTACTTACTATTGAAACCAATGGGCAGTTACTTCAGTACCTACTTATGATTGAAACCAATGGGCAATTACTTCAGTACCTACTTCTAATTGAAACCAATGGGCAATTACTTCAGTACCTACTTCTAATTGAAACCAATGGGCAGTTACTTCAGTACCTACTTCTAATTGAAACCAATGGGCAGTTACTTCAGTACGTACTTCTAATTGAAACCAATGGGCAGTTACTTCAGTACCTACTTACAGTTGAAACCAAGCCAGTAGGCAGTTGGAGGGCAGCTTTGCTAACTAACTTCAGTGAGCAGTTTTAGACTATGTAGAATGAATGCCACTGGGCAGTTGGTTAGGGATTGCTTATGATGGAGGTCAGCGGGCACTGTCCTATCCACTGCTTCTAAGGGAAACCAGCAGTAGCTTCAGTATCTACTGACCTTTGAACCCATGTGCAGTTTTGGGTCTCTGTGTTTTGTGTTCACAGGGAAATGGTCGTCTGTTATAATCGATCGTCTGCTGCAGACGTGTCAAACAGAGCTGATGTTGAGAGATGCCAGTATATTCCTTTAGTCGTACGCAGGGGAACCTCTAGGGTGGGGACTTTTTCAGTTTCAATCAGTTTTGGGCTAAAGCTCAGTGCCTCCTTATGTGCTGTCAACCCAGCACGACTCTCCACTGGTGTGCAATTCTGTCAGATGATGATGATTAATATTATTACTATTGTTATGAAATGAAACAGAATAAATTATGATTTTTTTGACGTTTATATATATATATATATATATATATGAAGAAACTTCAGGGGACGCAGTGCAGCTAGCGTGAGCTGCTAGGTGGGTTTAAAAAGGTAAAACTGTATAATTTATTTTGTTCTTATTTTCTACACACTGCTTGGTTTTACGGAGTTGTTTTTCTGTTCTCCTGTTGTCTTAAAACCTCATGGCCACTGAGAAAAAAGGCTGAAAGGTAGAGTTTGGAGGAAGAGTTGAAATCAGCGTCACAACTGGGCTAGATTGATTTAGAATGGCTCTGTGCCTCCCTCATAGGAAAACGACCTAACCGTCAGTTCCAGTATTTTTACAGAGAATAAAATTCTCGGCCACTTTTTAAACTGTCGCACTTGCGTTGTAGGAGTGATTTGATTGGGTCACTGGTCTCTGGGAAATGAATCTCTGTTTGATTGTGATATCTCCCATTTCATGCCGATTTGATTTGTTTGCAGTTCTTTGGTAAATGATTCGTTGTGAATCGGTGATTTTGGTGAAATCTCAAATTCTTTGCGATGGTGTGAACCAGGTTCATTTAAACTGGGTGTTTAGGAAGCCGTTCAGTGTGAATAATCTGATTCTGAAGTCCAGTTCCTTAGAAAATCGCTCGGTGCGAATTCTAAAATCTCAGATTTTACCCCAATTTAAATCGGTATCTACTTGTACAGAAATGTTTCAGTGCATTACGAGATTTCAGATTTCACCACCATTTGATTACCAGTAGCTTATAGTATTTTAGCAGTGTGAATCCTAAACCCTCAGATTTCACCATGGTTAATTTTTTGGGTTCAGTTCTTTAGGAAAGCCTAGAGCGGATCATGAAATCATAAATTTCACAATTTCATCGTTTTCATTGATGCCAAAGAGGCTGTTTAGTGTATATGAATTCCAGCTCTGGGATGATTTTAATTCGGTCATGATTCCTCCGAAAATCTCACTGGAATTTTGACCTTTGATTTGGTTTAAACTCTTTGGAAAGCGTGTAACGCTGTACGTTGAGTGTTGACTGACTAACACAATGGTGACAAACTGCTAACTAGCGTTTAGTAAACATATAACAACACGCTTAACATTGGTTAACTCGTGCTAATGTGTTACTTCGTGTTAGTTAGCTAACACTCCATGTACAGTGTTTCCCGAAGGCGTTCTGATGTTTTGTGAAATTTCAGATTTCTGTTCGATTTTGGATTTTCGGGTTATCGGGATTTGATTCAGTGCATCATGAAGCCTCGGATTGCGGTGTCAGTGATTTAGCAAGTGACTCCCGTTTCACCTCGATGGTCCGGTGATTACATGGCAGTGGAATAGACAAATCAAGAACATGTACTCATATGCCGGCCAAATGAAAATCCGCAGACTAGTTTCGAAATGTACAGAAGGGCTTCTGTGCATTTCGAAACTAGTCTGCGGATTTTCATTTGGCATCGTTTGGGAGGGGCTTCTGTGCATCATTTGGGAGGGGCTTCTGTGCATTTTGAAACTAGTCCCTGGTTTTTCTTCTGGCCAGCATATGAGTGCATGTTCTATTATATATCCTCAGCTGTAACCAAGTCTAAACGTCCAAAACGAGTCCGTTTGAATCGACGTCGGCTTGTATGTGTTATAACACACCTATGGTCGTTATGACTCGTTTTCTATTCCGGTGTTGACGGATGTAAGACCAGGATCTGTTTGGAGATATCCCATAAAACAGAGCTTTATTCCCCGTCCGGCTCCAAGATACCTTAATCTCTCACCCGCAACCAACTCTCATGCGTTCCACAGAGTGCTGATAATGGGACACACTGCGTTTATGATGATCGTGGTTTAAAGATGGCGCCGCTTTCTCTATTGACCAAAGTATTCTTTTGTTGGACTGCATGCAATTAACACAGCACTGACCCATCTGGAGCCGGGATTGGTCACTGTGAGTGGTCAGGGGCCTCGTTTGCATGCTGCACCTTCTCGTGGTGTGGGTGTTTCGGTAGCGGGGGCCGGTGTTGCCCTAACAGTACACAAACAACCTGGGCGCTGTCCTCAGCACTCGAGTGGCTAAACCACACTAACGAATAAGCCGGGACCAAAACCTTTCCAAAGCTTTCCAAAATATGTGCGTAAGTAAACGGCTGAGGTGTAAACAAAGTCGTTCAGAGTGGGTGTGGTGGGAACTGCTGTTCTAGAGAAGCTCCGAGTCAGGAATAGTTTAGAGTGGTGGTGAATGGAACCAGACGTCCACCTCTAAGGGCCGAAGCTTCTATATAGGGAGTTATTACACGACATGGGTATGAACACACAGCCTGTCTGAGACATGCAAGGTGACACAGGAAGACGTGTGCAGGCTCACTGGTGACTGGGAGGGTAAATCAAACACTGTGTTTGTGTTGTAGGTATGGAGACCCCTCCTCCATCACCACCACCACCACCGTTATCTGTAGCGTCTGTCTTCAGTCAAACTCTGAATGGCTTAGTTTCCGTCTCAGCTGCTCCGCTGATGTCGGGCAGGTTAACTGACTAAATGAAGTGAGCGCTGGTTGAAGAAGTCTCAGTGTGAAGGCATTGAGCTGACTAGCCGGTGGTCCGTGTGCGTTCCTGGTCCCTGTCCTCTGTGTTTCTGAGTTATAGAGGTTTTATGTTGTTTTGTTTCGTGTGTGTTCTGGCGTTACGAATGGCCGTGTCGGGGGTCACCTGGGGTCAAACTGCAGTGCTGTCTTGTTCTAAAGTGCCTCCTCCTTTCGGTTTCATATCAGAGATTCCTCACTTACAGCTGTCTGTGCAGGACGAGTACAGCTGCCCACAGCTGCCTCTCGGGCGGGTGGGCCGGTTGGTTGCTGCTGGACAGAGATGCCGAGTGTTTGAGGCGTGCTGAATGGTCTAATGAAGGCGGGACTGCGAAGTGACTTAAATAAAGAGCCACTGTGTGGAAAGAAGTCCAAACTGGTGTCGAGTGGTTATTCTGCACACACTGGATGTGGTGATGTCGCTGCTGTTTACAATATGGACTCTTAGTTAAACCAACAGCTGCTCCCAGAAGGAAGTGTGGGAGTGCGGCGGTGTTGGGAAGGAAGATAAAGGTGACCAGGATCAATAACTGATGATAAATTTAGACTGATATGATCAATATTTATTGAGCTACACATACAGAAGTCTGTCTCTCAGTATGGCGTCGGGCCGCCGTGTTCGCTAACCCAACATGCCAGACGTCTCGGTATGGAGCTATAGAGGTTCCTAATGGTGTCCTGTGATAATCCATCCCATGCAGCTTGAACATCCTCACACAGTTCCTGCAGATGGTGCGGTAAGGGTGGAGGTGGAGGGACACCAGGTCTTCTGGACGTGTGACGACAGACCGTTCATCTCGATGCTGACCACGGTGCCTCCACACACGGATTCGTTGGGCGTCTCCACCAAGACTAAAGCGGGACTCGTCACTGAAGATGACCCGCTGCCATTCTGAGTCGCTCCATGACAGTCTGGTACGACACCACTGCAGTGTTTGGTGACGGTGACGTGGTGTTAAGGACAGTCGTGGTAACGGTCTGTGTGCATGTAGTCCTGCGTGGTGCAGCCGTCTGCCAATGGTGCTGCACTAACAGGACGACTCATGGAGGACACCACCGCTCACTGACGGTCTGTAACGGTGTCTGTTGGGTCAGTCAGGTACAGGGATAAGACCTGTCCTACGTCACAAGAGTGGTCGAGTGTGAAACTTGGATCATTGGCATGTCTCATGATGTCAGACCTCCCCACCAGGTTTCATACCAGTCGGTTGACTCTTCTGGGTGCAGCTATTGTTTCTGCACAGTTCGGTCTGGGCTTGGTATGGAATGCTCCTCTAGAGAGTCGGAATTGTCCACAGTGGTGGTGAACAGAACCAGACGTCCACCTCTAGGGTAAACTCCCCCACCCAGCTATTATATGAAATGGTTATGAATCTGCTGCCTGGTGGATAATTTACATATTTGGTGCATAGTGGAGGGATACATGTTGGGTGTTCTTTGGCAAAATAGTCCCAAATAGTCAAAAAAAATCCATATTGTCGCTGTCTGAGGACAAAAACATGTATCTCCATTATTATCAATTTTACCTTTTATGCATCATTTGGTGCAGCGAGCTGCTGTTTACACTGTGTGTAAATTTCATAATAAATGCACCAAAAGAAATGACCCAAAATTGCTTGGGACCAAATCTGGTTCTATTGACTTACATTAAAATTTAATTAGGTTTTCCCCTGTCCTGTGAAGTTGCCATTTTGGGGGTGCTGATAGGTTCACTGGTGGTTTTGTTACTAAATAAAATTTCTATAGTGGTGTTGTAGACATGGTGACCCCTGGTTCCCATCACCACCAGTGTACAGTTACCAGTGAGTCTTTACGATCCACCATTTCACACCAAGTCCACTCTGAATTATTTAGAAATGTAAGACCAGATAAACACACCAGCAACACCGATCCAAAACAAGTGTATGTGAATGGTATCGCTTGTGTTTAGAGCGCCCTGTTGGTCTCGATGAGCGCGATTGAGAACACAGCCGCTGGGACTTTTATTTTGCTCGGAACTTTTATTTAGCTTTTTGACGCTCCGTGTTTCCGGTGGCGATGGCGCAGGGCAAACATAAGTTTAAAGCGCAGCGACCCGGAGGGGCCAAAAAACAGCAGAACAAACCGAAAGGGGTGAAGAAAGGAGGTGAGAGAGTGTGTAGACCACAGTAGCCTTATTTACTAGAACCGTCCTTCTGTAAGACAGGGAAGGACAGACGGAGACCACCGGGGTTAATGCTATGCTATGCTATGCTATGCTAAGCTAAGCTAACCTAAGCGCCCGCATTAGGCTTATGGAAAGTCTCAACATGTGATCAGTCTATATCGGGACCGAACATGTCAGCTCTTTATTGGGGTTATTCCAGATATCTCAGTCATAACGAGTCGAGCTAGCTGTTGTTCTGTCGTCTGTACTTTTAACGTTATTAGGAAGTTCCACCTTAAATGCTGCAGCAGTTACAGTACATTCTGATGCCCCCATTTCAATGCTTCCGTTCCACCTTAAATGGGGCATCAGCTGCATTCTGTCGCCTCGGTTTGTGTTCTTCTGATCTACCTTAAAAGCCACAGCAGTTACATTTTTTGATGCCCCTGTTCGACCTTTTCCGTTCCACCTTAAATGGTGCGTCATATGCATTCTGTCACTTCAGTTTGTACATTGTTTCACCTTTAATCACCTCACATTTTTTTAGAATTTTCTTTTCCGTTCCACCTTAAATGGTGCATCAGTTACATTCTGTCACCTCAGTTTGAATTTTCTCGTTCCACCTTAAATATGCAGCAGTTACATTGTGTCGCTTCGGTTCCTATTATCTTGTTCCAGGGGGAATTGGGAAGATTCAGACTGAGGCTCCCCAGTGTAACTGCTGCTCCACTTAAGGTGGAACGGAAAAGGTCGAACGGGGGCATCAAAACAATGTAACTGCTGTGGCATTTAAGGTAGCTCAGAAGAACACAAACCGGCGCGACAGAATGCAGCTGATGCCCCATTTAAGGTGGCACGGAAACATTCGAATGGGTGCATCAGAATGTACTGTAACTGCTGCAGCTTTTAAGGTGGAACGGAATATTAAAAAGAAGCTCTAACACGGCCGTGCACACGGCCTGCTCCTGTTTGTGTTCTCTCCTCACTCAGGGAGGGTCATCGCACCCAAGAAAGCCAAAGTTGTTCAGCAGCAGAAGCTGAAGAAGGCAAGTTCTCACAACACTGACACTCCGACTGACTCAAGAACTCCATACAGTGGTCTACACATAGATATCCACACACAGCGCTCTTTAAAGGAGCAGTGTGTAAGATTAAAGGAGGCGTCTATAATCTGAATAACTCACTCATAACTCTATGATCTGATATAACCCACAGAACTCTGTTTCCATTAGTGTATAATCACCTGTAACTACAGACTGTGGTGTTTCCTTAGCTTAGAGTAGGTTGCCATATGCAGCCTCACCACTAGAGGTTACACACTGCTCCTTTAATTCTCTCTGTTTAAAGTGGAATACTACCCGTCTGAATCCTGTCCGACGTTCCCAGCTGTTCCGTGTGTGTGTAAGTGTGTGTATGTTCCGTTTGCTGCAGGACCTGGATGTGGCCATCAGGAACAAAATCGAGGAGGAGATCACTCAGAAGGCCAGCGGTACCTTGCACAAGAAGCTGAGCGTCCTGAAGGCTCCGCAGGGGAAAGGGGGTGCAGGAGGACCCCCGAAACCTGGCACGGCTGCTGGACCCTCCAAATAACACCCTAACTCCATGTACATGTGCACACAGTGTCCTAGCCTGTAATTAACTGGATAGAGGAGCTAGTTCACTGGCCTGTAATTCAATGTATGGCCACTAGGTGGCTGCAGTTGCTGAGTCATGCATAGACATTGGAATAAAGGGGAGCCCCACCCAGTTTCAGAATTTCTGCAGCATTCAGAAGTGTGGAGTAGTTCACTGTACATATGAGTTACGGTGTTGGTGATGGGGACCAGGGGTCGAGATGTGTAGGATGCAGATGTAGCTGTGTTATTTTGCCACTGTTATCATTAAATAAACGCAATATGAAGAACAGCAGGTGTTTTCTTGATGAATGGTTTGTTGAGGGGGTTTGTGATTGGAGGGGGGCATGCTTGGAGGCGGGGCATGGTCCGAGGGTTGGCCATGGTTGAAGGCAGGGTCATGGTTCGAGGGTAGGCCATGGTTGAAGGTGGGGTCACGGTAGGAGGGTGGGCCATGGTTGGAGGCGGGGCATGGTTGAAGGTGGGGACATGGTTGGAGGCGGGGCATGGTTCAAGGGTGGGCCATGGTTGAAGGTGGGGACATGGTTGGATGTGGGGGCATGGTTGGAGGCGGGGCATGGTTCGAGTGTGGGCCATGGTTGAAGGCAGGGTCATGGTTCGAGGGTAGGCCATGGTTGAAGGCAGGGTCATGGTTGAAGGTGGGGACATGGTTGGAGGCGGGGCATGGTTCAAGGGTGGGCCATGGTTGAAGGTGGGGACATGGTTGGAGGCGGGGCATGGTTGGAGGCGGGGCATGGTTCGAGGGTAGGCCATGGTTGAAGGCAGCGTCATGGTTGACAGCAGGGTCATGGTTCGATGGTGGGTATATGGTTCAAGGGGAGGCATGGTTGGAGGCGTGGCATGGTTCGAGGGTGGGGACATGGTTCGAGGGTGGGGACATGGTTCGAGTGTGGGCCATGCTTCGAGGGTGGGGACATGGTTCGAGTGTGGGCCATGGTTCGAGGGTGGGGCCATGGTTGGAGGCGGGGCATGGTTGGAGGCGGGGCATGGTTCAAGGGTAGGCCATGGTTGAAGGCAGGGTCATGGTTCGATGGTGGGTATATGGTTCAAGGGGAAGCATGGTTGGAGGCGGGGCATGGTTCGAGGGTGGGGACATGGTTCGAGGGTGGGGACATGGTTCGAGTGTGGGCCATGGTTCGAGTGTGGGCCATGGTTGGAGGTGGGGCATGGTTGGAGGCGGGGCATGGTTGGTAGCACTCTCTGTTCGGTAAATATTCCATACCAGTTTTATTACAGGAGTCCAGAGGAACTGAAGTCCTCAGACGTCTGGTTCCCATCATCACCACAGTAACCAGCAGTATTTTGGAAAGTCTGTGGTGTTTCCCTTTAATGAAATACCCTGGTGTTTTGTGCTCGGGTCTAAGTCTGCCCCGTCTGTAGAGTACAGCTGATAGTATCTGCGAGGCACCTCACAGTCGAGTCAGTATTCGACCACTTCCTATTTCTAACGGCAGCGGCTCGTGAAGGAAGTTGTGTTGTGAGCTGGCCTGGTGGGTACGTAAGGTGAGCAGTAGGCCGCCTGCACACACATCCCTCGTCACTGTCTTGGGTAACAGGGCGATGCATGCTGATTGCCCTCCTGGGGCGGATGGGATCTTGAACCCAATTGGGCATCTGTAGCACCACCTCGGTCATCGCACCCTCCAGCAGCTGTGGGATGCGCCGCAGTCAGCATGGCTCCAGAAACCTGAGACAACCTACCGAGACCTCACGGAGTCATTCCCAGCCTGTGTAGCGGCTGTGTGAGGTTGCTCTGGATGTTAGCTGGTGGTCATAATAATGTGACTGTGTATACGTCAGATGCTCAAATCCCTGACAGTTAATATTATAAAGTCCTGTTTTGGTTTGACAAGTCGGGGTGACCCGTCACGTGTCTCGGAGGTGCTCTAGCCTGGCGGGAGGGTCCGCCGCCATACCGTCTGGTTGGACGCGGCTGTAGGAATGCTAATGCTCAGTTCTGGGTAAAGCAGTGAACTGGTGACTTCCTGTTTATACGTCCTCCGGGCTGCTGCAAGACGACTCCACTGCTTGCTCTCTATGGCTTACAGAATAAACTCCGCCCACTGGAGCTCATTCTGAACCTGGTGGGTGTCATGTCTTCATA
>JAMWET010001796.1:32500-40000 GCA_024036415.1 Prochilodus magdalenae
ATTCCTCTGTAAGGTCAGAGTTATCCAGAAAGAGAAAGAGAGAGAGTATAGGTTTGCACTCGTAGAGCACCACTCACCGTCAAGACTGAGACTATTTATATCTAAACAAATAGGCCGCTCACGAGCTGCTAGTCCATTAGCGCGGCCATAAATCCCCCCTACAGTAAACAGCATTAAACCTGAACTAGTCCCTCTGATGGATCTGACTCTGTATTAATACTACAGGTGACCTGAGCACACGCACGCGCACGCACGAGCCTGGAATCTCACTCCTGAGGGCGAACGCTGGCTCCCCTGCTCGTGGGGGAGGCGGGGGGCTCTTCGGGCCAGTAGCCACTGTGAGGGAAGACAGCAGGCTAGGCGCTATGAGCTCGTGCTCCTCGGGCACTGCGGTAAAACACGAGACGTCAAAGGCAACGGAGGACACGGAGGAGGTTCGTTTCTTAAGGGGTTAGGGCACCGGAGCGGTGGGGTTAACTAGTGCTGCTCTGTGAGGGTCGGTGTACGGAGCTCCCCGGGAGGCGGTGGAGGTGGAGGAGGAGTGGGGGGTGAGGGAATACAAGCAGTCGCGCGCTTGCTGGAGCTAGTTCAGCAGCTTCCTGGTTTTGGCGCACTGAGAAAACACAGAGCAGCTGTGACGCGGTAGAACGCGAGCTCGTGGAACGCACGCGAGCCGCGACGGAACGCGTTCAAAAATTCGAATTTCAGTTACGGTTAAATTCCGTTATCCGCTCGTCGCGGAACAGTCTCGGTATTTTCCGGCTCGCGAGAGCCGAAAGTAGCCGCCCGGAGAAGGGGAAGCCAGGGTGACAGACGCGGGGAAGGGGAAGGGGGACTCGACGGTCCTAACCTAGGTGGCTTTCCGGGCCACCGATGGGTGAGCCAGGCTGGAGGAGGTGGATCTGGAGCCGGGCCTGGTGCCAGGATGCCGATGTGGTGGACCCCGAGCGAGAGCGGCTGTGGGCCGAGCTGTTCGAGGAGCTGGACCTGAACAAGGACGGGCGGATCGACATTAACGAACTGAGGACTGGGCTCGCAGCGCGGGGACTGCTTCCTAACACCTCGGTGGAAGAGGTACCCTTAACCGGACATGCTCACACATCAGGGTGATTTTACTGCAGAGGGGTGGAGAGCAGGCTAGCTGCAAAACATGAGGGGTACCAGGCGGTGGACGCACGCGACTTGGCGTTGTGTGTTTTTCATCCACCCGTAGTCCGACAAGCCACGCCCCTTTACGCTAGACTCGGCTGACTGGCCTCCCTCTCTCTCTCTGATTAAGAATCATGGTAAAGCTCTTTAAAGGAGCAGTATGTAAAATTCAGGAGGGGGGTATATTATCAGAAGCTGAGTATAATGTATAAGACTATGTTTACATTAGTCTATGATCACCCTTAACTACAAGTGGTCATGTTTTGTTAGCTTAGGATACATACTGCGCATGTGCATACGCATGATGGCTGCCTTGTGTATCCTGCATCCATTCGGAGTGTTGATTTGCATGTCCTCTGAAATTACTACTGTCCGTATGCGAGGTGCACTACACACAAAAACACTAGGGGGCGGTGCAGGCACTTTTGAACAAAGGCTTTGCGACTAGTTACCTGTATCTGTATGATGTGGTCTGCACAGGTGGGTGTTTCTCAATACCAGCTATTTATAATAGTTAGTTATTAAAATATATTCAGGAATGTTCCCCAGATGACAGGAACAACATTTATTTTAAAGAAATATTCATGGAAAAATGAAAAAATATATATATATTATCTGCAGATAAATTACTTTAACGCCCTTGTGAGTGTGAACCATGTTCTCTAGAACTTTAAAGCTCTATAATTGGTCTTTGGTGCACCGAACGCGCTGTCACTTCTCCTCCCTGTGTACCCGAGTAGTCCAAGAACCGCGCAGAACCATGTTTTTTATCAAGTATAGAATAAATAGCTAGAACGCTGGTGCTCAATAACCAACGAAAGCATTGCACGAAACCGTGACAGACACTTAAGGCAATTGTACAAAGCCTGACTGCCAACGTAGGTTCTAGAGAAGGCAGGAGTTTGTGGGTTGAGGACGTGGCAATACACAACCTCACCACTAGGGGTTACACACTGCTCCTTTAATGGAAAGGTTTGGTGAAATATCACATGGATATGGTTTATCACTTACACTTAGATTCAGTCGATCAGCCAGGATCTGTGTGCATGTAGCCCTGCGTGGTGCGGCCGTCTGTCAACAGTGCTGGCACTAACAGGATGACTCATGGAGGGCATCACTGCTCACTGAATGACAGCAGTCGTTGGGTCAGGTGCATGAAACTTGGATCATTAGCACATCACAGAATGTCAAACGTACCCACCAAGTTTCATCCCTGCCGGTTGACTCCTTCTGGGTTCAGCCGTTTCTGCTGCTATTCCTTGGTGTGAGTTTATATACTGGCCGCTTCAGCGTGTCCGCCATATTGGTCAGCAGATACCAGTGAGTCGTTTTAAGGCCTACCAGAAGTACTTGTTGATCTGGATCTCGAGTGTGTGTATCAGCGTTAGGTTAACCTGAACTGAGTGATGAGCACAGATTGGACGTATTGTGAGACGCCTCTCTGTAACGTAGTGTACATGAAACAGGTAGAGCGTTTAGGTTCTAGACATGGCTATTTCTGTCTGCGCCCCCATCACTTTAGCCTTCCTTGTGCTCACTGCAGAGCTCGTAGGGCTCACTGGCAGAAGTCTCAGCTTTCAAAGCTGGCTAGCGTTATCGCTATAGTTAGCTATTAATAGACCCACTCTGGAGGCCAAGAAGTTCCTCGCAACCTAATGTTGGAATGGCTGGATACAGTCAAACACAGTTGCCCAGTCTTATCGGTGGTAGTGGAAATAATAATAATAATAATAATAATAGTAACAATAATAATAATAATAATAATAATAGTAATAATAATAGTAACAATAATAAAAATAATAATAATAATAGTAGTAGTAGTAATAATAATAATAATAATAATAATAATAATAATAATAATAATAATAATAGTAACAATAATAAAAATAATAATAATAATAGTAGTAGTAGTAATAATAATAATAATAATAGTGGTAATAATAATAATAGTGGTAATAATAATAATAATAATAATAATACTTAATTCTTGTATAGCACTTTTCAAGAACCCAGAGAAGCTGGCCATTTTCAGTACACAAAGCCTCCAAGCCAACGGACCCATACAAGCAGACCACATGAGCAAGACCTTACTGAGGAGCAGTGTAGGCTTGAGGCGTGTGAGGGAACCAGACCAACGGTTAACCAGCGGTGGTAGAGAGTACCTGAGCAAGGCAGTTCCCCGAGATCCGGTTTGGACTGTGTGACAGTGTGTACACCCCCAAGCTCCACATCTGTTTTCCAGACCATTCTACTGAGAGTTGGGACAAGTTGTCCCCACCAGTATGGCAGCGGCGTTGATGCACGACCCGGCAGTCAATGCGGCATCTCCGTGCATGTGTCTATGATGGACTGTTTCTGGGCTATGTGTTAATGTGTTCACCGCCAAACGAGCTTTCACTGAACCCTGCCCAGAACCACCGAGGAGCACCTCTACTAAAGGAACAGTCTAGAACGAGACGACAGAACCGTGCTTATAGAACCCAGCCTGACGACATGCTTCAGTATGAGGTATGGGCCTGCTTGACTGAACACACATCGCTGTACCTGACGGTTTATTAGGTGGGTGATCCTTAGTGTTATCTCTTTGCCATATCGCCCACCTCTGCTTACACCCTGTAGGCTTGGCTGGCAGTTCCCACTGGCAGGAGTCTAAACTGCTGGCCAATCGTAGCCTAGGAGGTAAGACCTCCCCAGCCAATCCCAGGGCAGGAGGGTGGGTTCTGTGGGAATACGGGTGGGAAAAGAAATCCAGCTTTGACATTTGCATGCCGCAGAAGCCAGCACACCACGTGACACTGTTTCGTGCTGGTGTCCCACCGCACTGCTAATCCAGATGTTCACAGACTGGGATTAGGTGCATGTGAACGTGACCATTAGCCAGGGCGTCTTGAAGTCCATATGTACCGTATACACTACAGTAAGTCATATACTGTAGACCACCGCTGTGATTCTATTCCTCGTCAGTCTCCTTACTCTCGTTCAGCTCAGGTGTTTCTGACTATGATGTCATATTCATGGACTGTACTGATGTATCTGACTTTAAGGTGATACACAGTAAACAAGGCCAGCCAAGATGCGGTGTCACCGACACCCACACGCACCAGCAGGCATACATGCTGATGGTGACTCGGATAAAGTGTGTTTAGATGGAATTCTGCTCCTCCCTTCAGGGAGCGCTTCAGGGTTGGTCTGCTCAGGCAGGGTTGATGTGTCTTGGGGGCTTGTGGAAGAGCCCACAGCTATTCTCAGGAACTGTAATCTCCCTGTGGATCTGGACCATGTTTCCCAAAAGCATCTATCTCTTACGATCATCTTGACTGGGGAGAGAGAGTGCTCAGGGTGATGCTCGCTCTACCCTTTAAAGGTGCAGTATGTAAAAATGAGTTGTCTAAAATATGAACCAACCGAATGTGTTATGTTAAAGACGTCTGTGTTTATGAGTATGATATCTACTAAAGGCGACTAAATGACTAAAATTCCACCAGTAATAGGTATCTTCACAATTCAGTGGTTAAGATGTGAGGAAGGTCATTCAGGGTGGTTTGGTCTAAGATGCTCTGTGCTGGGAAACTTGCTTTTCAGTTCAGGTGCTAATACTGACACACAAACCTTGCCCATCATACCCAACACCGACCCAATACCATCGTGGAATTAATAGACCGTGTTCATCACCATGTGGGAGAGGGCTCAGGGCTTTAGGTTGGTCTTTACTAAGCTTGTAAAGCAAAACACCTCCACACAGTGGACTCGGCTCGCTCCATGTTGTTGTTCCTACACTCCAGCAGCTGATGTATATCGTAGTATGCGATGCAGACAGATTAAAGTGAATGGATCAACCATAGGGATTGGCCACATGGATGGGCCCAATTATCCGATACCCAATCCAGCCAAATTTCTTAATTATCCTCAAGATATTGCATTCTAATACTGGATCTGTGCTGAGTCAGAATTGCTTACAATGGTGGTCAATGGAACCAGACGTCCACCTCTAAAAGACCCCTCATAGAAAGTTATTGCATCCTAATGTTGGATCGGTGCTGAGTCAGAATTGCTTACAATGGTGGTCAATGGAACCAGACGTCCACCTCTAAAAGACCCCTCATAGAAAGTTATTGCATCCTAGTTTTGATCGGTGCCGAGTTAGAATTGTTCAGAATGGTGGTCAATGGAACCAGACGTCCACCTCTAAAAGACCCCTCACAGAAAGTTATTGCATCCTAGTATTGGATTGGTGCAGAGTCAGAATTGCTTACAATGGTGGTCAATGGAACCAGACGTCCACCTCTAAAAGCCCACTCACAGAAAGTTATTGCATCCTAATGTTGGATCGGTGCCGAGTCAGAATTGTTCAGAATGGTGGTCAATGGAACCAGACGTCCACCTCTAAAAGCCCCCTCACACAAAGTTATTGCATCCTAGTATTGGATTGGTGCCGAGTCAGAATTGCTTACAATGGTGGTCAATGGAACCAGACGTCCACCTCTAAAAGCCCACTCACAGAAAGTTATTGCATCCTTATGTTGGATCAGTGCTGAGTCAGAATTGTTCAGAATGGTGGTCAATGGAACCAGACGTCAACCTCTAAAAGCCCCCTCACAGAAAGTTATTGCATCCTAGTTTTGGATCGGTACTGAGTCAGAATTGCTTACAATGGTGGTCAATGGAACCAGACGTCAACCTCTAAAAGCACCCTCACAGAAAGTTATTGCATCCTAATGTTGGATCGGTGCTGAGTCAGAATTATTCAGAATGGTGGTCAATGGAACCAGACGTCCACCTCTAAAAGCCCCCTCACACAAAGTTATTGCATCCTAATATTGGATCGGTACTGAGTCATGATTGTTTACAATGGTGGTCAATGGAACCAGACGTCCACAGGACGTCCACAAGCACCCTCACAGAAAGGTGCTACGTAAAATGGGTATGGATACACGTCCTGATGTCTGAGACACGGTTCCACCATAGTGTTGGGAAGGCTATTCGTGGCGTAGAGGCTGAGATGCAGTGCTGGTTCTACCTCTCCGCCATCAGTGGATGAATTAACCCTCTCAGAAGTGTCATGAAACAGCGTCTGGTTCCCATCACCACCCCTGCAAACCGTCATTAACTCACCCTGGTTCTACGGTATGATATAACCCACACCCATCACCATGCTTGTGTACACCGTGTTGTTTGGCACACTGACTGCGTCGAGCTGCATGTGCTTGTTGGACCCCGGGGTTCTTCTCGCTGTGGTGGTGTGGGTCTGGTGTAAAAGTGGTTTGACACTGAGACAGAAATGCGCTCGTGGTGTTTGGTAACAAGCTGCTTCGCCCGCCTTCAGCCCATGTGTGTGTGAGTCTGTTTGTTTGTTTGTGTGGGTGTCTGTTTATCACCTGCTTGTAAAATGAGTGGGCACATGCATGGTTTCACTTCTTCTGGATCTAAACATGACGGAGGAGAGTGTAAAGTGACCCCCGCCCCCCAACCGTCCCGCTGTCTTCTCTCTCGTTCCCTCACATGCACACAGTTACCAGACACACGCTGGACTGCACCACAAGGAAAAAGGTCAACTACTTGGATCAGCTCCATGTGTGAGCAGAGAGGAGAAGGGGAGAGAGAGAGAGAGAGAGAGAGAGAGAGAGAGAGAGAGAGAGAGAGAGAGAGAAGAGAGAGAGAGGAGACAGAGAGAGACGGAGAGAGAGAGAGAGAGAGAGACAGAGAGAGAGAGAGAGAGAGACAGAGAGAGAGAGGAGAGAGAGAGAGAGAGAAAGAAAGAGAAAGGAGAGAGAAGAGGAAACAGTGTGTGAGAGACAGAGAGGCGACAGAGAGAGGAGACAGAGAGAGAGAGAGAGAGGAGGACAGAGAGAGAGAAAGAGAAAGGAGAGAGAAGAGAAAACAGTGTGAGAGAGAGAGAGTGAGAGAGAGAGAGGCGACAGAGGGAGAGAGGAGAGAGAGAGAGAGAGAGGAGAGAGAGAGCGAGCGAGCAAGAGAGAGGAGAGAGTGTGAGAGGAGAGAGAGAGAGAGAGCGAGAGAGGAGAGAGAGAGAGTGAGAGGAGAGAGAGGAGGGAGAGAGAGAGAAAGAGAGGAGACAGAGAGAGAGAGAGAGATAGGAGAGAGAGAGGAGACAGACAGAGAGAGAGAGAGAGAGAGGAGAGAGAGAGAGAGAGAGAGAGAGAGAGAGAGAGAGAGAGAGAGAGAGAGAGAGGAGACAGAGAGAGAGAGAGAGAGAGAGAGAGAGAGGAGACAGAAAGACAGAGAGAGAGAGAGAGAGAGAGAGGAGACAGAAAGACAGAGAGAGAGAGAGAGAGAGAGAGAGGAGACAGACAGACAGACAGACAGACAGAGAGAGAGAGAGAGAGAGAGAGAGAG